>RJWM01000282.1:0-245564 GCA_004363535.1 Dasyprocta punctata
TGTCTGTTTTTATCAGTTCATTAAAGGACTGAGGAAAAGAGGGAGGCATTACAAAGATGTATGGAAAGGAGAAGTTTGTCCTGTTCAGTGAATCATGCATGTTTGAGGAGAGCTGGGTCTGGGATGGTGGGCGAGACTTCGCTGGGCAGAGGCGGATGGGGAGATCTGGTAGTCCAGCATCAGCAACGTGAGCAGAGGTACCTGGGTGGCAGCAAATGGTGCGGCTACTGATTAGGGTGTGTGGAAAGGGAACAAGGAGGTCGGCCTGTCAGGAGCAGTTAGCAGCCTATTACAGAAAATTTTTATCCCATGCTCTGGCTGTTGTACACCCTTTTGGAGCCACTGTGAAAAAATGGTATAATTGGAGCTACTTGCTCACAAGATTAACTTCAACTTTCTTAAGGGATGGAAAGGAGAGAGGGAGAGAGAGAGACAGAGACAGAGACAGAGAGGGAGACAGAGAGACAGAGAGACAGAGTGAGGGAGAGAGAGAGAGAGGGAGAGAAAAAGAGAGAGAGAGATCAGTTTGGTGGATCGGGAAAGATCTTCCCCATAGGGTGATAGTTGCAGAACAACAAAGGTCAGGCTAGGAACACTCCTCAGAGGAGATCCTCTTTGGCTGGAAGACAGTGTCAAGGAAACAGGAAAGTCTGTGGAAGATAGCATTTGAGTGAAAAAATAGGAAAGACTGACCTCCCACAGGTAGGTCTAGAGGGGCATCCTATATTGAAGGCATCACAAATTCATATCTCTGAATCTTAGCTAGGCCTTTGCCATTGTCATACTTAGTTTCTGTAGTTGGTTCTCCTTCTCATTCCCCACAGAAGATACTTAAAGCCTTCTCCACTGTCCTCAGATTTCCTCTTGTCTACATCATCTTCCTCTTCACTCTCAGCCTCCAACTTTGCCATAATCTGTCTCCAGAATGCTTTTCATCCTGCAAAACTGAAATTAAATAGCCACTAAACACTAACACCCCATTTCCCCTTCTCCTTTGGCCCCTGGTGAAACATCATTCTGCTTTCTGTTTCTGTGAATTTGACTGCTCCAAGTACCCCATGCAAGTAGATTAATGTAGTATTTGTTTTGTGACTGGTTTGTTTCAGTTAGTATAATGTTTCAAGACATCTCTTTATTTTAACATGTCAGTTTCTTCATTTTCAGAGATGAATAATATTTCATTGCATGCATTTACCATAATTTGTTTATCCACTCATCCCTTGATAGATGCTTGAGTTTTTTTCACCTTTTAGTTATTGTGAATAATGCTGCTTATGAATGTTAGTATACAAGTATCACTTTAAGCCCTGGACTTCTGTTCTTTTGTGTACATACCCTCCTGAGGTAGAAATGTTAGATCATTTGATAATTCTATTTTAAAACTCTTAAGTAACTGTCATACTGTTTTTCACAGTGCCAGCACCATTTTACATTTCCACCAACAGTGCACAAGGGTTTTCATATTTCCACATTATTGCAAACTCCCTCCTCCTCTTCTTCCTCTTCTTCCTCCTCCTCCTTCTTAATAGGAATGGTCCTAGTGAGTGTGCGGTGGTATCTCATGTGGTTTTGATTTGCATTTCCTGAATGACTAATGATATTGAGCATCTTTTCATGCACTTATCAGTCATTTGTGTATCTTCAGAAAAATGATTCAAACCTTTTACTTATTTTTGAGTTGAGGATTTTTTGTTGTTGTTGTTGAGTTGTAAGAGTTCTTTATGTATTGTGTGTATTAGTCACTGCAGTCATTTTGAAAGCATTTTCATCACTTCAAAAAGAAAACCCACATGCCGTGAACTATCAGCCTTCAAACCCATCTTTTACCCTTAGATGTTTGACAGTGATGACACTACTGTCTTGAAACACTCTCTTGTTTTGTGTTGCATAGAATTATCCTCTTCTGGTTTCTCCATTCATCTCCATTTCTTTGGCCATCAATTAAACCTTGGTATTCTTTAGAATTCCATTTCCTTCTCTCTTCTCTTCTCTTCTCCTCTCCTCTCCTCTCCTCTCCTCTCCTCTCCTCTCCTCTCCTCTTCTCTTCTCTTCTCTTCTCTTCTTCTTTTCCCTGCCCTCCCCTACCTTCCCCTCCTTTTCTCCTCTTCTCACTTCACTCTTCATGGATGATCTTGTTTATTTCTATGATTTTGATGCAGACTCTTAAGTTTCTACTTCCAGTTCTGAGTGCTGCAGACCACATCCAGTCCATCTCCACTTTTTACAGGCTCTAACTCTTTCATATCCATTAGCTTCTCTCCACTTTTGCTGCTGCTCTCCAATTCTTTCTTCTTTTTTGAGGCAGGCTCTTGCTGTGTAGTTCAGGCTGGTCTTGTACTCACCAGGCTGGTCTTGAACTTGCAGCAATCTTTCTGCCTCAGCCTCCCAATTGCTGACATTACAAGTGTGCCACCCCACCCGGCATTACTCTCCAATTCTTAATCATCACCTATTGGCTCTTTCCTGATTACACCACACGCCTCCTAACTTCCCTCCCTACCTCCAGTCTTGCCTCTTTCAAATATGCATGGTTTCTAGAGGGGTTTTCTGTAGTACGAATCTGACCACAGTGTCCAACTCTAAACTGGTGGCTCCCAGTCTTTTCAATGTGACTTCTCTTGCTGCAGAGCCAATATGCAGGCTGTTATTTCTGTTTTTTGCCCCTTTTAACCCACTCCACATACCTGGTTGATTTGCCCCTTCTGTGTCAGCTTAGACTTCACTTCAAAGTTCTAGAGATTTTGTTCCTACTTTTCATAACTGGGGATTGGCCCATGTAGCGATTCTCAAGCATCCTGGGATTCTTCTCACCCCTTAATCATGCAATCATTTTTTTGTATCTCCCATCAAATGCAAGCTCTTTATGTGCTTCCCTGACAGAGAGTAGGTCCTTAACCTACATTTGCTGCATGAATTCATGATATCTGTTTTCTAGTAGAAGTTGGGACCATTGCTCTGTGTTATGGTTTATGTGTAGGTGTCCCCACAAAGCCTCATGCACTCATGGTTGGGGCTTTTGGGCAGTGACTGGATTATGAATGTGTGGTACTGGATTAGTCCACTGATGGGTTTACAGTTGGGTGTGATGTTGGGAAGTGAAACCTGGGGGGAAGAGGCGGGTCGGTTTAGACGTGGCCTGGAAGGGTCTACAAGTATATCTCTCCTCCTATTTAATGGCTCTCTGCTTCCTGTCTGCCATGCCATAAACAAGCCTACTCTGCCATGCCCCTCTCCATGCCACCCTGCCATGATGTCAGTCGACTGTGGACTGAAACCTCTGCAAAACAGAATAAACCTTTCCTCCTTTAACTCATGGATGTCTGGCATTTTATCCCAGCAACGAGAAAGTAGCAAAGACATTCTGGAACTTGGCAAACACCAGGTTGGTGTTTTCAATGGAAAGTTGAGAACTACCCACCTACAGGACACAGTGGATGCACTGGTCACTTTATGTATTCAAGTTTTTAAGCCAGCTGGAAAGAACTCTCATGTGTCAGTCTGTTTGTGTTTTAAGCCTAGTCATTTATACCTATTGTCCATTCCAGCCTGCTGCTGGCTCTACATGTCACCCCTGCGTGTCGTACTGTCTGCCTGCCATGAGAAGTTTATGGTTTGTAGAGGAATGAGGGTAACTCCTAGGCTGACTAACATCCAAATTCATTGGATTACATGATCAGGAAACAGTTGAAGTTTTGGTTTCTAATTGTTTCAAATAGACTCATGGGCAAGCCACTTAAGACCAGTTGGGGACAAGAAGAATAGACTTGAGGCATAATAATGACTGCTGTGGCTTGAATGTGTTCCACAAAAAGCATATGTGGGGGACTCAATCCCCAGTGCAACTGTGTTGGGTGGTGGGGCCTGAGGGCAGATATTTCAGTTGTAACAGCTCCGCTCTCTTGAATGGATTAATGCTGATTATAAAAGATGTAGTGGTGCATGCATGTTATCCCAGCACTCTGGCAGGCTGAAGCAGTAAGAGCACAAATCTCAAAATAATTTTTAGGAAAGGCTGGGATGTAGCTCAGTGGGAAGGCCCTGGGTTCAATCTTCAGAATGGCAAAATAAAAAATAAAAGGGCTTGGGCCTGCAAGTTTGATCTCTTGCTCCCTCTTATGTATAATCTCTTGACCTTTTGCCTTCTGCTACAGGATAGTGCAATTTCTTAAGAAGGCCCTCACCAGCTGCTGGCCCTGTGATCTTAGACTTTCCAGTTTCTAGAAGTATAAGCCAATAAATTTCTGTATATGATACACTTCCTGCTTTGTGGTCTTTTACTACAGCAGCTCAAAATGGACTAAGACAGTGACTGAGTATAATTTCCATAGAATATCTCCTTGCCTGCCTAGTCTCAAGAAGTCTAATGCTCAAGTTATTAAGCACTCAGGCATAGTTAGACTCATGTCTCATTAGGTGCATGTTATTATATCCCTTACAGATGTGGTTCCGGAGAGTAGATCAGACAGTTTGCTTGAGGTGACTCAGTAGAACCAGGATTTAAACCTTGGCTGGTCAAACCCTGCACTTGGCTCACAAGCCCTGTAGTGGGCCGCTCTTAAGCACTGCACAACAACCACGCCTAGCTGTCTGGTATCTGAAGAAGGCAAGGCTAAAACCTTAGTGTTGCAAAAACATAGCAAATATGCCATGGCACTGATTCACGATGGGCCTCTGTGTCCATCACTGCTTTCTGTCTTTATAAGAACCCAGCATGCACAACGACAGGGCCACTATCCCCATTTTAGAGATAAAGGGACTGAGATACAGGCCAGTAAGTGACTTTCCCACTGCCTCACTGCGAGGTAGCAGCACAGCTCCCATGAGAACCCAGGCCTCCTGGCTTTTAGTTAAAAAGCTTTTTTCCATTACAGCGCAACCTCGTGGCCTTCAGCTTTCAGACTCCGATTGAACAGCAGCATACAAATTAACTGAGGTTACTGTATTACCTCCTAAAATGATGGCTTCCATTAAAAAAAAAGAAAAAACAGAAGGACAGCAAAAATTCACCACTGGAACATGTGCAAAATACATTTTCACAAGGTCATTCTTATCCAGCACTATTTTAAAAAATTATTATTCTCCATTTGGGCTTTTGGTCCATGATCCCGTGGTGTGTGCAGTTAAATTGCAATTTAAAAATTTAAACAAACAATGTCTCAGAATCGGTTTGTGGTTAACAGCCCTGAATTGTGAAGACAGTGGATTTGAAGAGCTCAGATATTAAGAGGAATTAAGAAGTTGTTTGATCAACAGAGGAAATTTAAAATTGTTGATTTGGATTAAAAACAGCCCACAGAGATAGATCTGAAGGTGGGCTCGGTGGCACTACTGGGTAGCATGACTAGCACCCATACTGGGGACTCATCTGGGTGAGGGATGGACTGCAATTGGGAGAGTTGCAGTATGTGGTTAAGAAATATAATACCTTATACACACATTTGGCTCATTCATTGGGATTTGTGTTGGTTTACCCCCAAAATAATTTTACTTGTAGAAAGTATGATGTCCTATATATATATATATATATATAAAACAATATATATGAATATATATATAATTGCAATGCAAGAGATATTGATTGGGATCTTATTCTGTGTGAGACAAGGTGACAGGTTCTGAGTCTGGAGTTTGGATGTTACATGTATCTGAGAGATTCAGGGGACAGGAGTGGCCCTGGGCAGTACCCTGCCCTCTGTTCTTTGGAGGAGCCAGAATCACCCCTTCATCCATAAAGGTGCTTGGGGGATTCCCGGTTTCTGAGTCTCCTAGTGATCCAAAAAGCAGATGTTGAAGGGGAAAGCTCCGTCTACCTTTTAGCTATGTTCCCAGGCCAAATAAAATAAAAAAAGTCTTTCTATTTTGAGAAGAGCAATTTATTCTGGACTCATGTTTTCTCCCACACTTGGGCAGGTGAGATAATCTTAATGCAGTTTTATCAGCCTTAACTCTTGAATTCTTGGCTGCTAAGCTTAAAAAAGAAAAAAGAAAAGGAAAAAAAAAACTCAAAGAAGCATAAACCCCGAATTTCCATACCAAAGAGCAATAGGCTCTTGGAACCCTTTATCTCTTCTGTGGTAGTGCTTGTCTCATATTCTGTAGCAGAGTGGTGAGAAAATCAGCTATACGAGGAGAAAATGCTGCAAAGACAGAAATTTAAAACTAACTTGCTGATAACAATGAAGCAATACGCATATGTTCCTTTTATCCCTTTTTTTTTTAACAAACATGTTGAGAAGGAAAACTGTCTCACATCAAGCCATCTTTCCCATCTTTATACATGAAAACTCAGACCGACTTCACAATGTATGGATTCAGAACCGTGCTTATTTTTAGTTTTCGCTTAAGTTCTCGAGAGAGACCTCTCAAGATGGATTAAAATATAAAACAAGAAAAATGTACAAGGTGTGTCTGAGAAAGTGGAACATAAACTGGGGCTCATCTCCAACCAGAAATACATGGGTGTTTGTGTGTGGTGGAAGTTTTACTGAAAGCTCTGAAGGTCACACAGATGTTAAGGGAAGTCTGCAGTTACAATTTCATTCTGTGCTTATGTGTTCAATGATAAATCACATTTATCTTCCAAACATTGCAGCCACTTGTTATCATTTTTCAATTATTTTCACTCTGTTCTAGGGGGCTTTCAGTGGGATAATTTGTCTCCTAAATCTCCTGTTTTTTATTTGCCCCCAGTGAGAGGAGCAGGAAGCACACGGACAGTCTTAGAAAACAAGGAGTTGGCTATTCCCTATGAAACTGCAACACTTAACCCCTTCCTACAAGGTGTTGTTTTGTTTTGTTCTGTTTTGTTTTGTTTTTAATGAGACACAAAAATGGAATGAACCAAAAAAAAAAAAAAAAAAAAAAAAAAAAAAAAAAAAAAAAAAAAAAAAAAAAAAAAAAAAAAAAAAAAAAAAAAAAAAAAAAAAGAAAGAAAGAAAGAAAGGAATGAATCAAGGAATAAGAATATGAGCTTAAAAATCAGGAAGCTTCCCGAAGGAAATAGTTTGTATATGAAGAAGACCCAGATAAGACCAAAAAACCAAAACACAAAATTAAAATATTTATAATTTTCTAGAGATTCATGGGGCTTATTTCTACTTAAATATTGACATGGCAGTTGGTCCTCCTGATCTGTGATATCACTATTGTCACATTTAAAATGTAGCACATTAGCCAACTCATAGGAAAGTAGTAAAGTCAGGATAAAAGTAGAACCTCCATAGGGCTGCTGTGAGGATTAAAATATATAACATGCTTGGAACAGGGCTTGGCATTATGTAAGGTGTTCAATATTCACTTATTATTGTCCTCATTATTTCTAAATATATCTCCATGTTTTTTCTTCACACGATTGAGATTAAGTTATTCATACTGTTTTGCCACCTACTATTTTTTTCAACACAATAGCTTTCAGATAGCTTTCTGTGTGAGTATCTACAAATAGATATTTCTTTAAAAAGAAGGGACAGAAAAGATTGTACTGGTTATTTGTTGGACTCAACCAGTCTTGAAAATGAATGCCACAAATTTATCAGGTCATTCTAGAGATTCATATCGCAGGAGTTGTATCATCAGAGAGCAAAACAAGTAGCATCCAGGTCCTGTGAGCTGGCAAACAGAGTGTAAGCAAGCAGAGGAGACTGGTTACATGCCTGATGGTATTCATCTTCTGAACTGAGTTAAATAGCATCCTCCCAAATTAATTCATGTCCACCTGGAACCTGCGAGAGTCACTTTATTTGAAAATAGAGCTTTTGCAGATGTAATCACATTACAATGAGGTTGTACTGTATTTGGTTGGACCCTATATCCAAGATGATTGGTGTTTTTAGATGAAGAGGGAAATTCAGACACGGGCTCACAGACCCACAGAACAAAAGCTATGTGCCAATAGAGTCAGAGACTGGAGTCACAAGCCAAGGAAACCAGGGGTTGTCAGCAACCACCAGAAGTTAGGATAGAGGCATTGAATAAACTTTTCATCTGAGTCCCCAGGAAGGAATGAATCCTGATGAAACTTGATTCAGATTTCTGGCCTCCAGAAATCTAAGAGGATGTACTTCTGTTGTTCTAAGCCACGAGGTTTGTGGACATTTGTTATAGCAGCTCTAGGAAATGAATATACCTTCTTATGAATTCCTGCCTCTACAAGAGTTGTACACTAAATAGATAAGTAAGGAAAGAAAGGAAGGAAGGAAGGAAGGAAGGAAGAAAGAAAGAAAGAAAGAAAGAAAGAAAGAAAAAATTTAATCAGAGGAAATCAGACATTGCTTTGTTAACATATTGACTCATTTAGTTCATCTAAGAATCTGGCCCTAAACCATAGCTGATAGAACACATACTCTGATGGAAAAGTGAGCTGGTTAGTCAATACGTGACTGTCCGCTTTTCCATTACTGTAACAAAATACCTGAGATAACAAGTTTAAACAAAGAAAAATTTATTCTGACATTTTGGATGTTCAGTCCATAATCATTTGGCACAATGCTTTTGTGGCAAGGCAGAACACAGTGGGAGTCGGATATGATGACTGGGAAGCAAAAAGAGAGAAGAGGAAAGGCTGGGGGCAAACTCCCCTTCAGGGACTGTATCTCCTGAAGGTTCTACCGTCTTCTGGGAATGCCTCAGCCTGGGGCCAGTTCTTCAGTACATAATCCTCTGCGGGACATTCAAGATCCAGGCTATAGCAGTATGCTTGAGTTGTAAAGAATTTATCTGTAAAGAGGATACCACTTACATACTATACATATATATATATATATGGCTTACCAGCTTTAAAATATTCCTTCACTCCTTCCTTCTTTGGGTTACTCAAATGGAGAGACAGGATTTGAATTCCCTCTTATTTCCTTGATGAAACTGATCTTCTGTTCTGCCTCATAGAGAAGATGCCTGTTGTCTATTTCCCTGTGCCGTGCGTCTCAGAGAATAATGTCTCTCAGTGATGTTCTCCTCTCCTGCCCCCCGCAGCTGGGCAGATCACAGCTCCCATCTCCCCACTGCCCCAGTACCCATTATATGCCCCGGCAGACTGAGCTCAGGCCTCTTCCTGGCTTTTGGCCTTGTGCTTTCCTGATGCTCTTCCCATTCTCACACTGATCCTTCCTCAGTCTCTGGGAAGCTTCCTGGCCCTCTAAAACGGAATCGGGCAAGAGTGTCTGTGTCTGCCTGCAGGCTAGCTCATCGCACATGGGAATGTGATGGCTCCTCACTCATCATCTCCCTAACTTAGGTAACTAAGCCTTTCTCTCATTCACAGGACCCCACTGGCATTTACTGGAAGCCCTGCTCACTGCTAGGACCCCCAGAAGCTGGCACACAGTAGAACTCTACTAAATATTTATTGAATTAAAGAATTACTCAAATCACTTGTTATCTATCTATCTATCTATCTATCTACCATCCGTCTTTGGAGTTTGTACTAAATAAGGAAACATATAATATATTTATCCAAATGACATCATTTACTTATACATAAATTTATATTCATCTTCATAACAATGACTATTTGGCAGCTACAGTGTGCCAAGTCCCATGCTATATGTTTCATCTACACTGTCTCAGTACTCAGCATTGTCCTCCAAGGTGGGTATTAGCCTGTGTCAAAGGATAAACATGTGGCTCAGAGAGGTGAAGACATTCGTCTTGAGTTCTGTGGCCCATAGAGGAAAGCATGCTCCCAGAGAATATACTCTTTCCACCCTGCCACATGTCATATGCAAAAATTTACTGTATTTTTCAGGCACCTTCTATGTTCTTTATTACCAGGCTTTTGTGCTGACCTCTTGTCCATGTCTGTGATGGCCATAAAGTGGTTGCTATGTTTGGGTCCACAGGAGAAGGAGAACAGGCTGGGCTAAGAGGGTTCCCAGGAGCTGCCCTAACCCCTTTGTTCCCCTTGCTGCAGAAGTCTCAGTACCCTGTGGGACTCTTCTGCAAGGTGGGAGTGTCCCTTGCATCTCTTTTGGGCCATGGTGCTTTCATGCCAATGTGTCACTGGGACCCTCTCTTGATGGCTCAGGCTCAAGCCTGGTAACAGGAGTCGAGTGTCCCTCAAGGTGGGAGAGGTTGCTCCTGCCTCTTTAACCTGTGGACGGCTGTCTTCTCCCTGTGTCTTCCTCCTGGATGAGTCTGAATTGGTCCAGTCACGTTGGATTAGGGCCTCTCTGACTGCCTCATTTTAACTCCATCATCTGTGCACAGACCCTATCTCCAAATAGGGTCACATTCTGAGGCACTGGAGTTTCAGGTGGTAACATATCTTTTTGAGGGGGACACAATTCAACCTTTAACGCTAACCAATCAGATCTAAGCACACTCTGAGCCAGACTGTCCAACCTTATATTCTGGATCTTTTCTTTACTCACTTCTGATCTTTTGGCAAGTAACTTAAGCTCACTGGGCCTCAGTTTCCTCCTCGTAAATGGGGATGAAATAATAGAACCTCCCTTTTGGTGTGGTTGTGGAGTGTCTGTGGTAGCACTTGTCCCATATTTAGTGCAGTGCTAGCAGTTAAAAGCACTCAACAAATAGGTATTACTGTGATTATAAGGGAGGTGGCAGGCCAGACTGAGGAAAGCAGGAGGATATTGGGCCAATCTGATGCATACTGATCTTCTTTGTGACCAACTGCTTTGTCAGAGAATAGGACCTGTGGGGTCATCCTGGAGTTCTCACAGCCCCAAGTCCCTCCACGTTGTCTTTGTTTCTGGAGGACTCAGTGAATAGTTACGTTCCCTTTTCTGAGGGTTTGACCTTACTGTTAGCAAACCTGAGACTACAATTGTCTTCTGGCTGCTATTGGCTGTCATAGAAAACTAAAATAAACCCCATCAAAATCAACCAATTCTTTGGAAATGTGTGTTTGTTCCTTTCCCTCCTCCAGAAAATGGCAGTGTGTCTTTTGTTGAAATTAAGAGAGACTGTGCTACATTCCTGTACCACAAGGCACTCACGCCACATTCCACTCCTCCATTTCTTTAAAATATATATCAACAGACAACACTTTAGATAGTAGGAAATGATGTGACCTAGAAAGTGAGATGACAGATAAAATGAGCGAAGGATCTCCAGGAACACAATCTTGTCGAGCTGGATCTTGTCAGAGCAGATTTTCTGTGACCATAATAAAGGGCTTTTAACACGAGCTGGGTTGCCTCATTTCCGAAGAGTAGAAGCTACAGAGATTCTTAAAAAGGAAAAATAAATATTGCTCTAATTGGAGCCAGAGGTGAGGCAGGGTGGGACAATGAGCTAGCAAGAACTATTTATGTTGGAAAAAGGGAAGCGTTAGAAACGATTTAGCTGCGAGATTCAGGAAGATGAAGGGCTTGGTCAAAACCAAAGTAGGCCCCTTGTTTGAGAAGAAAGAAGAGAATCCAGGAATGAAGGGGAAGAATCAAATTACAGGGCAGCAAAAGTAAGCTAAATGAAAAGAGAAACCAGGGCTTTCCACAGGTACCGAGGCCGGGAAATTCAGTGTTAGGGCAGGGCTGAGTCGCAAAATTTTGAGAAAGATTTCATGCCAATGAAATCCTGTGTCTTCATGTTTAGTCAAGATTAGATCCTAGTTACCTGAGGAGAAGTTGGGGGATATTTTAAAATATTTTTATAAACAACAGTGTCCCCAGCCAAACTGGAAATTTCTAGAAATTTGCTCCAATGTCATACGTTTTTCTTTTGTGTTTCCCCATGTAAAGCTTGGCACCTGGGTCATGTGCTACCTTTTAGTTTTTTTTGTTTTTTGTTTTTTGTTTTTGGTGGGGGGAGGTGCTTTATAGTTTTATTTTCCAATTTTTATCAACAACTCCCTTTTATGTTTGGGGCTACTGAGGCTTATGCACTTATTCAGATCAAAATAGCTTATTCACTGAAAAGCAGACCTGAGATTCCAACCCAGGTCTGCCCTGGGTCTAATGAGCGCAATATCTCCACATGTCTCACAGGACCCAGAGAACTTGAGACGTGAGGTGGAAATTAGAAAATACACAGTCTGACCACCTTGCCTCTTATTTTACAGACTGAAGACAGTAGGTCCAGATGTGAGGAGGAATTTGTCCAGATTCCCACAGGAAATGGCAAAGCAGGGAATCACTTGCTAAATAAATGATTCGAAGAATCTGTGGAATTTCCATAGCAGTTAAAAGAAGATGTTTAAGGTATTCTGAAACTACCTGTGTTTTAAACCATCAATTACTGGGCAAATAAATATAGATGTCATGCTTACCTACTTTTAACAAATCTCAAATAAAAAAAAAACTGGGGAACATAATATTTTTCTTATTAATCTTGCTGCTAGTCTCAATTTATCAGAATTCAATTTATATCAAGATTCTTTTTGGGAGTAGAACTAGATTAATGATGGTGATCTTTTCATCAAACAAAAGTGTGGTAGAGATTTTGAAAATATTCAACATCTGGAGTCTTATTCAACAAACACTTGGTCACTACTGACTCTATAGCCATGCTGAGTATCAGGGATATCATGCTGGACAAAAGTTTTCTGTCTTCAAAGACATTATTTCTTAACAGAAAGATAGTTGTGCAAAGAGATAAGTCATCCTATGGTCTAAAAAAGATTACAACATGAATACAGAATATATCAAGTAAGACTCTAACCCAATAGAGGTTCTTGGGGAAACTATCAGTGAACACATAAATATAACTCATACTTTAAAAATCAGTTGTGGAGAGGGAAAGGGGATGTTAAAAGAACAAAGATGTGTTATATACATGGACCAACTCCCCATGATGAATATAATCATTAAGTAATGCAAACATGTACTAATAAGAATAAAAATTTCAAAAATAAAAGTAAAAACCAGTTATTCATAAATAAGTATCCCCAAAGTTCTCCAAATGTCCTTAAATTTTTTCTTCTCTTATTCCTTATGAATATAATCTTCTCTTGTTTGCTGTAATATTTAGCTGTTGATATGTGACAAATTACTTCAAAATAGCTTTAAGTCACAACATTGATTATCTTACAGTTTCTGAGGCTCAGGAATCTGCATGAGGTTTTGCTGGGTCCTCTCACAAGACTGTGAATCACTGGCTGGGGCCATAGATACCTTAAGGATGAATGGGCAGGAGAGAATCTCCACTTGTGGACCCGCTCAAGGGATTATTGGCATTATTCAGCTGTTCTCAGGTCATCAGTTTCTTGTCACATGGACTGTACACAGGGCAGATCACAACAGGGCAACTGAATTCCCTCAAATGAGCAAGTGAAATGGGGAGAAGGAGACTGATACATGGAGAGACAGGGAGAGGGAATAAGATGATGAGAATTAGTGTTTTATAACCTGATCTTAGAACATAATGTTCACCATATTCTATTGGAAGTAGGTCTATTCCACTGTCTAAAGAAAGGGATTACTCAAGAACATTGGTCCCAGGGGGATAGTCACTGGGGAACATCTTTAAAAAACTACCTCTCACACTTATCCTATGAATTTAATCTCTCCATCTTCCCATTGACCCAATCAGGAAACACAAGACTCACCCTTTCCTCTTTTACCTCTCCCAACCCCAGCACCCCATCACCGTGCCTTGTCATTTCTATTCCACCTCTTAAATATTTTGTGAGACTGTACAATAGGGGGTGGGTGTTCATTCTCTCCATTTGTACTGATGCTTCCTTGGTTGAGGCAATACTCACTCCTGGCCTACTTTGGAATTGGAACAAAAGCCTCAATGTTCCTTCTAGATCCAGTCTGGGTCCCTTCCAGGCATTCTCTACACAGAGCTGTGCCATCTTTCTAAGGTACCAAGCTGAGTAGGTCAGTCCGGATCACAGTCCCTTGGGGCGCCCATAGTCTTCGGGGTGAAGTTGGCGCTCTTCCACTTGCTTAGTGGTCTGGCCCTCCTCCCCCCGGCACTCTTCTTTGCTGTACTCCAGCTCCTTGGAGCCATCTGTAGCTTCACAGTGGCTGTGTAGTCCCTCTGAAATAGCAGCTTCTGTTTCTTCCACTGAATGATCCTCACTCAGAACCCTGCTCAGAGGAAATGTTTTTCTGAGGGGCCTTCTCTGATCTTCTTAAGGTGGGCTGGGGCCCCTCCTGGCACTCCCCCAAATCCCTGAACTACTTCTCATGATATTTGCCACATTATCCTGGGATGATCTGTTTTCATATATTTCTCACTTAGCCCTCTCTTGTCTTTCCACTCGCTGAAATCAGAAACTGTCTTTTTAGTCCTTCCATCCCTAGGGCCTGTTAGGCACTTGGTAACAAATAGTTGGATAAATGATGATGGAAACTCCAGGAAGCTTTCTGCTTTTCAGTTCTCTCAGCTTCTTTTATACCAGTTATCAGGAACAGCTACAAATGTGTGGTCCCAGTGCAAAATGGAAATGTGGAACCCCTCGTTTAAAAGGTAGGAAAAGAGCTTTTTCCTTTCTTTTCTCTCTTGGCCATCATGGTGTTTTGTGTGTGTGTGTGTGTGTGTACAAGTTACTGTGCCCCCTCAGTTTAGGGGTACGTATTAGGAGAGTGCAGGCCCATGAGCCCCGGTGGGTATGTACCCCCATACTGCCTACACTTACTCATTTTAGGGGGCAGCAGTCGCTGTGGAACTGTGAGAGCAGGAGGTAATGAACCCAACCCAGGGAGGCAGTGGGAGACAGGCTCCCAGCCCTCAGTACATGTTCTTTGGTGAGACCGCAGGCCAAATTATGAGGCTGCAGTGGTCACCAGCCCACAAAGCCAACCTTACCACTGATTCATATACCACTGAATGCCTTCCTGTACATTTGGGATCATATCCACTGTTTTTGTTTCTGGACCCACCAGCCTTGTTAGAACCAGAATTTGGAAACTTCCTAAGGCAACTCTGAATACCTTGGAGGGAAAGGCAGCAGCTTTTCAGGGAGTAACAGGGCAAACAGGACACCTTCCTGAGATAATGCTCCCTCTACACTCTTGAACACAGACATCTAGGAACTTCGGAGTTTTCCACCATGTTTACTAGATAGTAATAAACATTATTCTCTGCATAAAATAAGACAAGATTAAGGTGGAATAAAGTAAAAAACTATTTATCTTGGTTATTTTTCTCTCGTTGATGACACAAAATACCTGACACCCAAAATGAAGGAAGGAAAAGTTTATTTAGCTCACAGTTTGTGTAAGTTTCAGTTCATAGTCAACTGGCTCCAAGGCAGGGTGCCATGGCAGAGGGCAATAGTTCATGTTGGTGGAAGACAGCAAAAGCAACAAGCAAAAAGGGAGGAGCATGGAGAGAAGACTCTTGCTGTCCCTTATGTCATATGTAGGCCACACCCACTTGGGTGTAGCACTCACACCTGTAACCTCAACATTGGACCATGAGTCATTCACAAATTCTAGAAGCCCACCTTCATGACTGCATGAGGCTTTGTGGGGGACATCCAGACTCAAACCATAACAGTATCCCTTCTAAAAGCTACCCTCCATGAATTTCTTTAGCTTCCCTCTTCACATCTAAGTTAATCCACTAGCTCTGAGCTCCCTTCTCAGTAGCCCGCTCTTCAGGATCACCCTTGGTCCTCATTCTTGCCCTCTCTACTGACTCCTAACAGCACTCAAGTCCTTTCCATCCTAAACCCCAAACCCTTTCTCCTCCTTCTGTCTTCCTGCATCTATTCATGTGTTTCTCTCTTCCACTCCCAGCCAGCATCTCTTAAAAGTTTTCTGCTCTAGAGTGCTTTACCAAGGGCTACAACGTGAGCACAAGGCCGGCCTGAGCTACATAGTGCAACCCTGCCTCAAAAAACTAGGGCTAGGAGTTTGGCTCAGTGGCTTAAGCACTTGCCTGGTAGGCAGAAGATTGTGAGTTTGATTTCCGGTGCTGAAAAAAAAAATAGAGTGCTTTACCTTCTCTGCTTTGCTCACAGTCAGAATGCAATCTGACCTGCTGCCCCTGTTCCTGGAGCTCCTGGGCCTGCCCTTTTCCAGACTGCTCAGGAACATCCCTGCCACTAAGTTCTGCAGGACGTTGCACAGTTCTTCATGCCTGGGCACTGGGTTGCTATTATGGACACCACTGATCTCATCTTCAGGAAAGCACTTCTCCCCTAGTCCTGAGATGATGTGTTCCTTGGTCTTCTCCTACCTCTTTAGAGCTTCTTCTTCTTTCTTCTGTGGGTTTCTCTTTCTCTGCCTGTATCTTAGAACATCTTTACTTAAGAGTCCTTGGTAGGTCTGACCTGTTTTTACTTACTCTCTGGGCCAAAAGCCTGGATCCTGGTTCCAGTTTTACCCTGATTTTCTGAGGAATCTTATGTATTACTTAAACCCTTTGGGCTTCAGTTTTTGTTTCTCTGAAAGAAGACTTCTCAATCTCAGCACAATGGTTCTTCACAACTTACCACAGGGTCATATCCTAACAAATTCAGTGCAGGTTGAAAACATTGTAAGTCAAAACTGCTTGTAATAAGCCTCACCTGCCCAACATCCTTTTGACTGAGTGGTTAGCACATCGTTATTCAGGAAAAGATCAAAATTCGATGTATGGTTTTTCTTGAATGCATATCACTTTAACACCATTATAAAGTGGAAAAATTAGCCAGGCGTGGTGGCGCACGCCTTTAATCCCAGCACTCGGGAGGCTGAGGTAGGCGGAGCGTTGTGAGTTCGAGGCCGGCTTGGGCTACAACACGAGTGCAAGGCCGGCCTGAGCTACATAGTGCGACCCTGCCTCAAAAAACAAGGGCTGGGAGTTTGGCTCAGTGCCTTAAGCACCTGCCCTGGCAAGCGCGAGGTTGTGAGTTCAATCCCCGGTGCCGCAAAAAAAAAAAAAAAAAAAAAAAAAAAAAAAAGTGGAAAAATTATAAATCAAACCATTGTAAGTCAGGGACCATCTGTAATCACATAGGGTCACAATTTTTCACTCTGTGCATTGAAGGATGCCTACTAGTACCCCTGGTCTTCACTCAATGGGTGTCAGTAACAGCTCCCAGCGGTGACGATCAAAAAGGTCTCCTGATTTTGCTAAATACTTGCAAAATTCCATGACTGAGGACAACATACTACTCCAAAATGAGGCACCTAACTTTGTCACCTGTATTCACTTGCCAGGGCTGTCATGACAAAGTACCATAAACTAGGTGGCTTAAGCAACAGTAATTTACTGTCTCACAGTTGTGAAGGCTGGAAGTCAACAGTTCAGGTGTCACAGAGTTGGCTCCTTCTGAGGACTCTGAGGGAGAATCTGTTCCATGCTTCTCTCTTGGTTGTTGGTGATTTGCTGTAAATCTTTCACATCTTTTGGCTAATCCCTTACTTCATCATCATGTGGTGTTCCCTCTGTGTGTGTGTGTGTGTGTGTGTGTGTGTGTGTGTGTCTGTGACTATGTTGTGTCTCCATGTGTTTACGAATTTCTCCTTTTTTTTTAAGGATACCACTTGTGCTGGTTTAGGGGACTGTCCCATTACAGCATGACTTTATCTTAACTAAATACATCTGCAATAACCCTATTTCCAAGTAAGGTCACATTCTGAGGTATTGGAGGTTAGGACTTAAAATTAATTTTGAAGTGACTCGGTTCAACACAAAACATCCTCTGTTATGTCCCTTGTGAACTCATATATACTTTTTGTGTGTGTGTGTGTGTGTGTGTGGCACCAGGGGTCAAACACAACCTCGCGCCTGCCAGGCAGGCACTTAAGCCACTGAGCCAAACTCCTGGCCCTAATTTTTTGAGACAGGGTTGCACTATGTAGTTCAGGCTGGCCTTGCACTCACGTTGCAGCCCAAGCTGGCCTCGAACTCACAACACTCCTCCTACCTCAGCCTCCTGAGTGCTGGAATTAAAGGTGTGCCACCATGCCTGGCTGTGAACTCATATATTCTATAAATTTAATAACAAGACAGGGAATATTGGTTTTTGTGGACCTCAGTGTAGATTCAGTTTCTTTTTTCTTGTGTTTCTTTTTGGACCAACCACATCTTTAGACATTTCTTTTTGGGCAACACATTTCTTTTAACTTTAGATACATTTCAGAGCAAGTGATGAGAGAATGAGAATTTTGCTGCAGGCACTCTACATAGTCTATGGCAGATAAGACAGGCCAAAGATCTAAGCAAATACGATGGGCCACTCCTGCAAGACTCATCTCCTTGTGACACTTTAGACATGCATTATAGAATCAGTAATATGAATGAGTCTACATAGTTACAGAAATTATGTTATTTTGGAATTGCTCAGTGACTCCTCTGTCCCAAAAGAATACGGCCATAATGCTGTCTAGCCTGACCAAAGAGATGTGGTTTCCAGAATAGAATGATGAGCAACTTGGTTGTCGAAGGATCGACATTTAGCTGCTCCTTATGTTTATTTAATGAGCTCTGTTATCTTGGGTACTCTGCTTGGGATGATCCAGCAGGTTCCGACAGGACCCTTTCTGTTGTCCTGATAACTCCTAAGGCACCATGAACCTCACACAGACAGAAAATGGTTATTGTGGAAAGAAGCACAGTGCACTCAAACCAAGAGGCCTTTTTGGAGTGAATTTTTAGTGTGGAATTCTAGCAACTCCTGCTCAAGGTCAAAGGTGTTAGCACATCAGATCTACAGCCTTGTCTTAGAGACCCAGATCTTTTGAATATGGGTATTCCTAAAATAGAATAGCAGCTCACCCTACCACTCCCTCCTTTACTCAGTTCGCTGACATTATTTTGCAAATAGTAGCTATTTTGAAGGACTTTGAGCCATGGCAGTAATCTCATAGCCTTATCTTGAAGGCTGGAAGATGAAATCGTTTTGCTGGTACATTCTAAAGTATGTAGTTGAACAATTACTTTGGTAGTTAGAGTCAGAAATCTCTGCTCTCAATAATGGTATTTTGCCTTGAATTGTCTGGAAAACACCCAAGTCCTCTCAGCTCTTTACTCTCCAATGTACTTTTATTTTAAAAATTTTTTTGATTAAGTTTATTGGTACATTTTAGGTATACATAATTCCTTTATTTATTTATTTATTAGTTTTTTGAGATAGGGTCTCATCATGTAGTTCAGGCTGGCCTTGAACTCACTATGTAGCCCAGGCTGACCTTGAACTCATGGCAATCCTTCTGCCTCAGCCTCACAAGTGCTAGGATTACAGGTGTGCACCACTACAGCTGGTACCATTGTGCTTTTCTAAACCCAAACAGACACAAGTAATATTAGAGGAAAGTAGACACACAGGTGTCCCAGTGGGTGGCCTAGGCAGCAGATGCTGGTGCGATTGAGAACCGTGGGCATTGCCTAAGTTTCCAGAAGTTCCTGAGAATGTCAGGGAGGGAGCAGGACTTGCAGTATTTCGCTAGAGAAAGTGATTGAGCTAAGAAGTGGCAAAGGGCTCTGCCCAGTCTAAGGAAGGAGAGAAGGAACCCTTAATGAATGTAAGATGTCATGAAAAAGAAACTGGACACATTGACAGCTCTTGGAGTCTTCTGGTCTTCTCTACTCATTACTGACTCACACAAGACTTCTCACATTTGCATGACCCTAATGGCCTCCACCCATTTTAAAGTTTCAGACTCAGAGTTCCACAGCCGATTAGCAATACAGCCCAGCCTAGAACCTTGTGTGTCTATCCAAGTGCACCTAGGAACTGTTTAAAAGCAAAGAGGGTGAAGCCAAGAGAAAAGAAAGAAGTACATGAAGGTGGTGGCGGGGGAGAAGGCCCCGACAATGATTCTTATTGCTACCTCTGCTCTTGTCTATGGTGAACTACATGGAGAAAGTGCTACCATGTTCCCAGCCCTCTGCTGGGCAGAGCAGAAGATGGTTTTGATCCCAAGGTATATAAACTATCGTCACAGAGTTAAATTTAGAGAAGAAGAGAATAGTTAGAGATATTCATTATGCATCTACTACATAGGAGGCCCCTTTCTGGCTCTTGAGCCCAGTAGTGAACCAGTCAGGGTACCAGGTTCCAAAAGCCTCTCATTCCATAGAGAGGTGACATTTCAGAAACACATGAACAGTACCACATCAATGAAAAGATTTCATTAAAGTGAAGTTCTATGAAAAAGAAGGCAACTGGGTAAGTGGGGGTGAACCCTACTGTGGAGTTCACATTCAAGTCAAAATTGGAATAATGAGAAGGAGGGAGATATGCATGTGAGGATCAGGGGAAAGAGCATTCCAGGCAGGAAGAAAGCTAGGATCAAGGTCCTCACATATGAACAGGCATGTCTGAGAGTGGCATGCATCTAAATAGAGAACGGAAGTGAGGAAATGAGGTCCAGGAAGGCTCAGGGGCCAAAATTATGGAGAGACTTATAAACTTTGGGACTGATATTTTGATTGCATTGGAGAGCTACTGAAGGTTTTAAAGATGGGAAAGAAGGGATCTGATTCAAGATCTAGGAATATCCTCTGGCTACTGTGTAGAGGATGGACTGTAGAGAGCACAACAGTCATCCAGAGGAGAGATGGTAGAGGCCGGAGCCGAGGTTTGACCAGAAGGGGTGGTAAGAAGCAGTCGGAATGGCAGTGCAGGTTGGAGATAAGAGCTAACGGGACCAATTAATGAAACAGTTTAAGATTGCCTTCTGTAGTATACTGAGGTGAGAATGGGGCAGAGGAGTCATGAAACAATTCTATTTAGCCCTATGATGTTTGAGATGCCTTTTACACATGTATGTCCCTCGGAGTTCAACCATGGAAGCTGAACCACTAGCATATGTATATATCTACATGTACATGTATATGCTGCCGAAACTGGAGCTCCTTGCCCTGGAGGTAAATGCACATACCTGATTCGGGATTCCAAGGCACTGAAAAAAGATCCAAGGAAAGGCAGCGCTGTTGCAGGCCCCCCTGCAGCTTCACACTAATGTAGTGACTTAACATATCTGCAACAAAACCCATGAGCTACAAAATGCCTACTGCTTTTTTTTTTTTTTTTCACTTTCTAGGATATCCCAAGATCTCCTTTGTCATCCATCTAAAGTGGAAAGACACAGGAAAGGCATTATGGGAAATGTAGTCCAGTCTAACCAAGTCAACACACTGCAGAACCACCCTATGGCGCTCCTAAGGAAGTGGTTAGAAAGGAGTCTGGTACTGTGGGAAGAGTCCAGGCTAGAGCTAGCATTTGGCAGCCATCAATCATTCAACCATGGAACCTGATACTGGATAATGCAAAGAACAAATACCAGTTTTGGGACACTTCAACATTTAGAGGTTTGCTTAAGAAGGGGGAATCAGGAAAAGCGAATGGGGAAAGGCCAGTGGGGTACGAGGAAAACGAAGCAAGTGGTTTCTTAGAGGTCTAGAAGAGAACTGGGAAGGAAGTGGCCAACTACCTTCAATACCTCTGAGAACTTCAGTAGGATTAAGACGATGTCAAGATAACTCTGCAAAAGTAACACCCAAGGATGCCATCCAAGTGTAAATACAGCCCTGATAAAATAGATTTAAGGGTGATCAGGAGTGGAAAGAATCAATTTGTAGTGATCCCTGGGTTATTGGGCAGACCTCAGAAACTACTTGATGTTTCAGAAGGGCCATGAAGGTCAGGTGGATTTGGAGTGTTGGCAGAGAATAGGATCTGCAGGAGCTTGTTCATGTCTAACGTTTTCAAGAACCACTTATAAGTCACAAATTCCTAACCATTTCCAAACAACCCACACAGGGACCTCTCAGCCTCCTATGCAGAGCTAAGAATAGCCCACTTGGCTGCAGTTGGCCTGAAATTCTTGCTTTTTACGTTAAAACAGTTGGCCACTATTTTCAGGCTGACACTCCCTTCTCTACAAATGAGGAGAAGTGCCACCGCTCATTGGAAGCATTCTCACTTATTTGCTGTTGGCAGAGGAACGTGTCAGAACCTGGACAGTAAGTCAAAGAGTTTGCTGAGCAGAATCTCTCTGGGTCCCTGCCTGTGGGAGAATCTTGATTTCAGTGACTCAAGAACAGGCAAAAATCAGATTAAAAGATTTTTTTTTTTAAACGTTCAGTTTGTTTAGCTTTGGAATCATCCAAAAATCTCCCAGGGAGCTTTTCAAACAAAACGAATCCTCAATCATAAATGGGGAAGCACCATGAATCTTGAGGGAGGTCATTTTTGCACAGCTGAGGATGATGTAAGAAAGAGACGGTAGACCCAGTTTCTCTTATAAATAAGTCATTGGCAGGTATTTAGGCAAGTGGACTTAGTGCACCTTTACACTGTTTGAAAGTATTGATGTTCGAAGATTTTACAGAATGACTGCTCCAAAACTGGTGATCAAATGGATTGTTTTGTTCTACCTTAGGTCTGTGGGTTTTTTTTTTTTTAAATCCTTCTAGACTTGCTAGAGGATGAGGGGTCTTCAATATTGCCACTTAAAGCAGAGTTATATTGTGAATTTTGTGGGACCTTAGCATATTCGCCTCTGTGAGCCTCTTCCTCCATAAAAAATTAAAAACTCTATTTTGTAGTTATATTGATAAAAAGAAGAATATAGTAAGATTATATATTAAAACATTTTCTTTGACCCAAAATTCATTTTCTACCTTTTGAAAAGAAATTTTGTGGATTCCTATATTCAATTTCCTACTGCTGCTGCTCTGAAACAAATTACCACAAACTTAGTGGCTTCTAACAACACAAATTTGTGATACTACAGTTCTGGAGGTTAGAAGCCCAAAATCAGTCTCCCTGGACTGAAATCAAGGTATTGGCAGGTTTGAGTTCTTCTGGAGGCACAGAGGAGATTCTGTTTCAGCCTTAAGTTTCAAGAAGTTGCGCACATTCTTTTGCATGTGGCCCCTTCTTCTACGATCAAATCTCTCTGACCCTGAACTCAGCTTCCTCCATCACATCTTCTCTCTTGCTTTCTCAGCCTCTCTCTGATAAGACCCTGATGAGTATTTGAAGCCCACCAGATACCAGCTAATTTTCCCATACCCAAATCCTTCATTTAATCAATGTACAAAGTCCCCTTTGCTCTGTCAAGTCCACAGATTCCAGGGATTCGAATGTAGGTATCTTTGGCGGTAGTGGCATTATTCAGAGTAGCCCTAACGTTTCATGGGGCCTTGGCACTGTGGCTAATAAATAAATTGGTCCAGACTCAAAGTGCCAGCCCAGGAAGTGTTTGTACAAAAATGTAAAATGCATTGCTTCCTTCATTGAGAAAATCCCTCCATGCAAACACTGTATGGGCTCCTTAGCTCCCGGTAGACCAGTGGCAGACTGTTAGTAGACTGTCTTCAATAGCCACGGGAGTCTTCCATTGATGTTGATAGCTCTCTTTATGTACATTGGGTTGGGCTCCTGTGAGCGCATTCTGTCTCCTCCAAAGTAGATTGTCTGGGTCATTATTAAGAAGATAGAGGAGCAGACCTGATCTCTGGCCAGGGGCAGACACTTTTTGGGGGGTTTTATAGAGCTGAATTCTTATTGAATGGCAGTGTGGGCAGATGGGTAGATGGATGAATGAATGGATGGATGGATGGCTTAATTCAAATGAGTTGAATTCAAATATTGAGCAACTCTGGGCACACCAAATAAATGGGTTCTTTACAAATTGGGTTGAAAGGGTTTTTAAAGGGAAGAAACAAATGGAAAGCTCTGAGCAATTACCTTAGAAGGGTGGTACTGTGGAGAAGGTGAACTGGTTAGTCAGCGTCTGGGTGAGCGCGCGACACAAGCAAGGATCGCCTCCCGTGTCCTCTGTCGTGTCCTCTGTCCGTGTGTGGCGGCCAAGGCTGGAGGCAGGTGGTGGTGGCCTGGCGTGTGTAGAGAGCTGCAGGAGACGGGGCGGTGGCAGCGGCAGCGGTGGTGGTGGCGGAGGCCGCCTAACGAACGCGTAATTCTCTTCTCACTTCATGCGTCCCTCTCCATCTGACATGGCAGGTGTGCTGAGGAAGAATGGTGTGTGAATCGATTTGGAGAGGATCAGTGACACGGCAGAGGGCTGGGGCCGCGCCCCGAGCCATTGATCGCCTCCAAATCAATTTGCACACCGTTCCCTCATAGGTCACCTGCCATTTCAGACAGGAAAGGGAACAGTGAAGTGAGAAGAAAATTATACTGGAAAGTCTGGGGACCCTCTCATGAACGTGGGGGTCAGCCTTTCACGGCCCTCCCTTCTCCAGCCTTTGGAGGGTACTGTGCTCCCCACCCAGTCCCTCTCTCTGCCTTGCTCACCCCTGGTCCTGGAGGCAGGAGAAGCTGAGGGCTGTAGTAAAACGGGGCCATTCTGAAAATCTATCAGCCTTGAGCTCACCTCTGGGGTTTGGGCTGCCACAGTCATATCCTAAGAGCTATTTCAGAAAACCCAAATTGCCAACAGTAATAATCTCTCCGCCGCGGGACTGGTTTTCATTTGTGCCTCTCAATGCACTTCACAATTAATTCTCACCAACCTCTGCCTCCCACGAGCCAAGAGCCCAAGGGGAGCCCAAGGAAAGGCTTGGAAACTTCATGGATCCCCCATGGAGAGAACAAAGGCCTTCCCCACTGGGAAGAGGAAGCAAGGAGGCCAAAGTCTTCCTGAAGGAGCCAATGACAGCACTCTTCTCCTTTGTGGGGAGAGGAGGGAAGGCAGGGTGGGGAGTGCATAGGAGCTGGAGGATGTCTCTGGCTCCTGGCATGTCCAATAACCCTCAGATGAGGCAAGGGGCAACTAAGCACTTACCAAGGCCGAAGGTCTGAAACAAACAATTGCCAAGGACGCTGGCCATCCAGACGTGATTCTGGGGGCCCTGCTGTCTTCTCTGTATGATGGGGAGAACTGGATCAGTGGTTACTCTTGCTAGGTCACAAGGATTCCCATAAAACAACGTGAAAGATGATAGTTTGCCTAAAAGTGCTCAGCACAATGGGGATGCCAAGTGGTACAGTGAGTGAATATTCAATAGCTGGATGCTGCTTTGGAATCTGCTGCCAAGTTGACTCAGTCCCCTTTCTCAAGTGGATGGTTTAGATTCTAAGTACAACCAACCTTCCATATCTGTGCATTCAGTATTAAGAGATTCCACTAACTGTGGATCAAATATTTTTGAAAAGTGTCTATACTGTACAGTCATTTCTCTTGTTATTTTCTAAGTCATATAGGATAACTACATAGCATTTGCATTATGCTGGGTAATCTAGATGCCTTAGCGTATATGAGAGGGTATGCATAGGATATATACACATATGATGTCGTGGGATATTAGTATCCACAGGAGTTACTGGAACCTATCCTTTGCAGAGACTGAAGGATAACTGAACATTCCAGCAGGCTTGGCAGATCGTTCCAGGAAGTAGGCTTCTCAGTGTTCCTAATTCCTTCCATGTGTCCCAGACCTTAGGGACAGTCAGATCCAAGAAAGACCTCATGGCAGGAACAGAGACGATGGAAAGGTGCACCTACCTTGAGTTGTGAAGAGGAAATGAGAACAAAGTAACCTAGTTCATGCTTCTTGCCTTTTGCTTGTTTGTTTGCTGGTTTTGCTGTTGCTGTTTTGGATACACCTGCATGGTCTTCCCTTACTACAAAGGAAATGCTGGTCGTATTCTCACTGCCCTGCCTGGCTTCTCCTGCCCAGTTTTAGAGCTTCATGAGAGATCCAGGACTGGGACTAAGATTAAGTCTTGCATTTTTTGGCATTAGTATCTGAGGAATGGCAAAAATACAACAGAGAAGAAGCTCTGGCTTCCTGGCTTCCGATATCAGACCCCACGCTTGATGCTGTTAGGTGAACCAGGGGTCCCGAAAACCCACGGTGCAGATGCAGCTGCACACACTTGCACATGCTCACACACAGCCTGGCCTGTTCTCAGCCCAAGGGCACAGCTTCTGGGCCTGCTGAGTTCTCTCCTGGGTAAGGCTGTCCCTGTTCTCAGAAGCTTAGGTGTCCCCATGTAGCATGCAGACTGAATCTTCCTTTTGACCAGGATAGGCTCAACCTCCTAAGGCTGGCCTTGCTGCCTGCACTCCTTTCAGCCCAACTGTGGGGCTACTGGTTTTCCCTCCTCATTCCCTGTGAGCCCCACAGTGTGCTCCTAGGTAAATAAAGAACTCATTTTGAGTTCAGTCCAATACAGTGCCAGGCTAGGATACAGGGATCACAAAGAGGATGATGGGGTGGTCTCTGCTTGGAGGGGCCCCATTGGCCTAGTATATGTGTACGCTTTGGCACCTCGGCCAGATCAAAAGCTCCAAGGGGCTGTTCAGGACAGGGTCTGTCTCACAATGCTCAATTCTGCAAATATTTCACAGAATCATGACTCTGGAGGATTGGAAATAGCTTAAATCTAACCAGTTCTAAGTTGTTAAATGGTCCTTTGGTTAAATTTGTCGGAATGATTTAGACCCACACTAGAAGACCGAGTTGAATGTTTAGGAGAGAAATTTGGGTTAGAAGGAAATGGGGTATCATTTTTGAGCACTTCAACTCTACAGGCTTCTAAAATAAGCCAGAAGGTGAAGATTTCTTTCCTGTTTATCTTTCCCAGGTGAGTGTTTTTCTGAAACAAAAATGGTAAGATGAGATTGGTCAAGATACAAAAGCTTCTCCATCTGAACAGGGTCATTCAAGCTAGAAAAACCTCTCTGCTTAACTAAGTGTCATATGGAATATGGTTTAATTTCATTTCTGTGACTTGTCAGATGGTCCATGTACTCAGGGCCCCCAGAGGAAACATCTGGCATGTTTATTTACTTAACTTTGGTGTAAGCAACAATTTCACATAATAAATGTCACAGATACTTTTTATTAAATATTATCTTTAAGTCATTAAATGCTTTAGTCTTGAACAAGTAATGTGCACATAGTACAAAAGTTAAAAGAATCAAGAGCCACCTTCCTACCATAGTATGCTAGCCACACTGTTTCTTTGGGTCTCTCGGGCTGAAGGCACAGAATATGTCTGTGACTTTCCAGAGACATTCCATGCATATTCAAGACAATATATGTGTGTGTGTGTGTGTGTGTGTGTGTGTGTGTGTGTGTGTATCTCTTTTTGAGACAGGGTCTTGCTATATGGTTCAGGCTGGCCTTGGGCTCCCTTTGTAGCCCAGGCTGGTATCGAACTTGCAACGATCTTCCTGCCTCTCCAGCAACTATATTAATAAGTATTCTTGATTGTGACCATATGGATATTTTTATTCATACATAGACAAGTATATCCACTACCTCTCTTTTTTCTGCTGGCGTTGGCTTAGTTGCTTTTATCAGAAGTGCTTGCATGTTTACACAGTACACAGAATACATAATAAAACGCACCAGAATAGCAAACGCAGTCGTCGCCAAGATGACACCAATGTCCCGAAGAGGATTGGAATCCAGTTCGGCCGTTCGTTGCTCAGCGCCTCCGGGAGGCGCAGTGCCCAGCTCCAGCCACACGATGGCGCCCACTTCCTGCAGACCCGGCCCGCAACGGCGGTGCAGACAAAGGCGGGAGTTGGGCTTCCCCACGGGGCGGTGGAGGCGGCGGGCGCCCCGGGTGGCCGAGACCGCCTCTGCGCGCCGAGCACGGCAGCTGCCGCCTGAGCCTTTGTCCTGTGCTACCCGCCCTTGTCCAAAGCACAAGGCGAGAGGACGCTGGGTGCAGGGGGCGCCAGCGGACATCCACAGGAGACCCGTCCGGGGCCAGTGCGAGCTTGTGCTAAGGCCAAAATGAAAGCGCCGGAGTGGGAGTGGGCAGGGCTCCCCTAAACCTCCGCAAGAGTTTCCCTCGCCTTCCGCCCCTTGGCAAAGAATTTGCCCCAGAATTCTTCAGTGTGGAGAGTTTTTACTGCCCCAGTTCCCCGCCAGAAGGTGTGCCCTGTGTGCAGCAGGGACCCCGCATTTAGGTTGGCTGGACCCAGTGGGCATCCAGCGCCGGGCTCTCCCAAGCAGGGCTCTGCAGGGCCCAGGGAAACTCGCCCTCCCTGCCCTCGTGCCTGCTGGTGCTGCAGTGTCAATGTTCTGTACCCCTTCCGTCTGGGAGGGTAGCCACTAGCCACACGTGACTCCTGAATGCTTGCACTGTGGCTGAAAGACGTGATTTTGAGTTGTATTTAATTTTAATGAACTGGAATTTAAGTAACCACGTGTGGCGAGTGGCTGTCATATTGGACCATGCAGCTTCAAGGGTTCATGTTGGTTTGGGCAGTCAAATTTGGTTAAGAGTAAAATTTTATAAAGATTCGTGTGAAGCAAGGGTCATGTGCCTGTTGCGACTGAAGAGATGCCTGCCTGGAAGTAGCTTCAGAGAGACAGAGATGCAGTCTCTAAGTGCATTGGATGCAAGTCAGAGTTAGTCAAATTTATTTTGGCTGTTTGGGGAGAGGGGCAGGGATGCCATGAGGGGGTGAGGTCACGTGGGAAAGCAGGTGAAAAGGAATTAGGTCCTTGTAATATCTTGCTGTTCTTGCAGTTAAGACTGCCCAATCTTCGATCTATCTTAAGAGAAACTTTGGGGGTATAATCACCATCATCTATTAAGTGGCTAAGTATACACATCCTACATGCTGGGTTTCTTGGGACAAGATAATCAGACCCAGGAATAACCTTGACAGAACTTGGGATCTGCTGCCATCCTGTGCACATGTGAGGAGGCGCAGAGGAGGGCCCGTCTCTGCCTTACTCGACAACGTGATAACTATTAAACAAAGACGGTATCACTGCATGTTGGGAGGGCATGCATCTGTGGAATGCAAGACAATTCTGGTAGGGAAACTGGGGGATTAGGACGGTTTTCATGGGGTGGAATGTGTTGGGTGGCAAATCTACTTCTCACTCACCATCAGAGCGAAAGTTGAGAATAAAATTCCCAAGTTACCAGCAGATCCATCAACAGGGCTCTAGGGCAGTACCTCAAGACCTGCTAAGCATCTGTCTTCTCCCAGATGCAAGCAAATCAACAGCTTCCATTTATTTTTATTGAAAATAAACACATACACTTTCTGTGGGCTCCCTGACTTAGGGTTTTGAACATTTCCAGTTAACAATCACGTGATTAATTTAAAAAGTCGGAAGTGGATGCTCCCTTTTGATCTTCTCAATGACACTGTGTGTGTGGTGGTGGAGGTAAATGTTGAGAAAGGAGAGATCTTGTCCTTGAAGATTCAGTAGACCCTTTTACCTGTCCTTAAGTATCTAGAAATAGGCCTGTGACCACTGACAACTTTTTTGACCTAGAGCTGATTGAGGGGTCCTGGCAAGACTCCTTGCCTACAGTAGACATTCATAAATATTTGGCGAATTCTAATGGGCCATGACTGTACATCCAAGTTATCTTTTCAGACTGTCCATCCTTTTTGCTTTTTGCCCTCCCCCCACCACTGAGATATTCCCAACTACAAATAAAGAACAAGGGGGAAAATAGTTAAGCACACCTAGAGCTTCATCCAAACAAAAGAGGAAAGAGACTAAACAAACCCAAGGTTTTCTATTTCTCCCTGAGCCAAGTAATCCCTTTGATTACATCTAATACCTGCCAAAACCCAGATGGTGTGCCCACCCATCTCCCGTGTGATAATGCCACATTGTGAAATCTACCCATTAATATTAATTGTCAGCTAGAGAATCTGTCTGAACTACTAAAGCTTGAGATTGCCTTGGGAAAGCAGGCCCTGCTTTAGCAGGGATTTTAAGATAATTCTCATTCTTTCATTCTGTATCTCACATATGTAGAATGTTAAATAATAGCCTGAGAATGCTTTTCTAATTTCAGCACATGCCTGCCTCTTGCAATCCAGGCCTTAAACCACTGTTCATTTGGGGTCTACACCTGCTGACCAAAATATTACCTTAAACTGCTGTGGGTTTGCTGGCGACATGTAGGCACATACTGTTCACTGTATAGAAAGAATCTTAACTCCCTGGGAGCTGTTTGAATTGAATGTGCCCTAGCATGAAACGCTCAACTATTTCCTTTTTATTTTCCTCCATCTCTGTAATTGACTTTATAATCCTGGAAAAGTATTATAAAATCTCAGTTCTTTCAATTATTGTGTGGGCCTTCCTGAAGTAGGAAGGCAAAGATAGAAGAGAAGGCCTGGGAAGAGAACCAGAAGTCACAGCAGAGATGCCTTGTGACCTCACAGGGGGACCTGTAGGCTGCCGCTCTGGCTGATAACCCAGCCTGTGATGTTTGATTTGGACGATGATCCTAAACCTGCCCCTGCTCAGCTCTACAATCTGATCTGTGCTTCCAGATCCTTACACTGAAATGTCTCAGCATTGCAGTTTCTGCTGTGTTCGCTGAACTTTTTTTTTTAAGCCACAAAATTTTAGAATCCATTTATGCCTGAAATAGATATGAAAATTTAGTAGGTGTGAGATTGAGTTTTCCTCCAGAGTCTCCCTCCTTTATTCTCCTGAGTGATTCTTCAGTTGCCTTTTGACAGTTGCTCTGATCACCAGCACCTTAAAGTTTATGAGTAAATGCAAAATTCGGCCCACACACTGGCTTTATTTTTACCAGGAGTACACAGGGCTGGTGAAATGAATTAATTTGATGTTCCATGTTCCTTGTTCAAGGAGGCAGCCCTTCACGTGTCTTGAGCTTGCTCTCTTGGGCTAGGTGTCCAGTTGTGGCCCAAGTTGCAGTTGGGAGAGGCAGTTGACTGGCTGGGACAGTGGGACTCCACGCGCATGAAAACTAGAAACGTACTGTTCTTTTGGGGACATAAATGAGTGTTTACTTCAAAGTTCTGACAGTTCTTTTATTAGCAAATATTAATTTCAACTGTAAAAACCAGAAGACCTCCCTGGTGCAGTGTGTTTAAATAGATATTGAGATAATTTTAAAAGCACCTATTGGTATGTAAAAAGCAAGCTTCCTCATGAAAAGAAGCAACCGCACAAGTGGCAGAAGCCAGTTTATACAGCTAAATATTTTGATTATTTAATTTATTGCCATTATTTTACAAGATATAAAAAAGGAATTGAATTGCAATTTCATTCCCACTCCTGGCCAACTTCGTAATTCTATTTTATCTGAATGGAAAAAGATGAGGTGTGAGAGAGCAAATGGTTTGTTTTAACAGAGAGCAGGGTCCTTTAGCTTCTTTCTCTGCTGTTTCTTCCGGGTTGAGAGAGGTTAGTGAAGGCCCTGTCTGTGAGGAGACAGACTCTGTGGGTGTTGGGCAGGGGACATCTTGCAAGGTGGTGCAGCCCGCTTCTTCCTGCCTGTGGCTGTTCTGCAGATTGCTTCCCCGTGCCTTCTTCAGGGATGGTGTCAGAGGGAGGCATGTGTGCTGGGGAAAGTTCCGGTTCCTCTGCCCCTGCTCCTTTCCCTGGAAGGTTTTGCTCTTGGCCAGAGCTGGGGACAGGTTTTTATAAAGGCACCCAGAAGGCAAAAATTAGAGCTTTTAAACTGAAGGTGAATCACAAACCCTATTTCTGCCTCCAGTGCTTTTGTTCAATCATTAAAAAGACCAAAATTAACTTTTAAATACAACCATTCTTTGCACAAATAAAGTGGGAGGCACACAAAGTCATTCCATGAAGAGAAATTCTCTTGGAAAATTCATGTTTCATGTGTGCATGCTTTTAAATGACCAAAAAGCTGGGAGTTTGGCTCAGCAGCTTAAGTGTCTGCCTGGCAGGTGTGAGGTTGTGAGTTCAACACCCACTGCCACAAAAAAAAAAAAAAAAAAAAAAAAAAAAAAAGACACGACCAAAAATCAGGCTATTATAGGGTTTGAAAGAATTTGCTAGTAGAATCAGACCTTAACATTCCAAACTTAGCTCTGTGAAAATTTTTATAAATGGTTTAGAGACCTTTGAAAAATGCACTTAATTGTAACAAGGCAGCATTGTGTAAATGTGCTAGGGTGATGTTTATACCACCCCATTTCTATCAGAAGCACAACAAAAATATTAAAAAGCAAACAAGCCAAAATTAACGTGGAAAGAGATGAAAGTATGTTAAATTGAAAACAGAATCCATGTGAAAACACTGTAAAAGTTGTAAAGTATCACTACATATAAGATGATATGTTCCTATTATTCTAATTATCTCTAAGCCTTAGAGAAAACAAAGCTTGAGTGCAACTATTCCTAATATGTTGGAGCTTTCTGCTGCTTCATGTATTTATATGCCTAAGTTGCAGGGCAGTGAGTCATTTTAAACCTCTGCGGAAAGCAGTTTCTACCTCCCTTTTATTCTGTGCTGCCTCAAAGGAATCTCCCGATACCTGCAAACATTTCCAATGTTCCTCAGGAGAACCCTGGATGGGAAAGCCAAAACAGACTCCTAAGTAGTTTCCACTAGACATGAATTGTCAGGGAACAGTGTGGCTCACGATGAGAAGGTCAATTGGAAATCCAGTGTGGGGATGTGTAGAGGTGGCCTTATTTATGAGCCTATGAGTGTCACTTAAGTGCCTCTTCCCTCCTAGCCAGTTTGTTGGATTTCCCTTGGGGAGGTAACCTACCTTAGGACCAGGCTAACCCCTGCCCACCCACTGTTGCCTTGAAGCCAGAGCTCAAAAACCAAAACTCAAGTGTTCTGGAGACCCTGGTCACTAGAATATTTGCTTACAGTTTTTACTCAGGGTGAGACAGAGGGGAGGGCTGCTGAGCTGACATCCTAGGGGTTCAGGGGCTCCATCCCCTCAGCAGGGCGCTGTTGGCATGTTTTTAGAAACACAAATGAAAAGATACCTCTTTGCTCTCTAATCCTTAGTATCTGAAACCAAGTTTCCTTTTACATGAATAAATGCGGGGGAGGGCATTGAAAATAGCGTACTTCCCCCAAATCAGAAAAACAAACAGACATTAAACAGACTTCTATATTTCATCACCTAGGAATTTGAAATTTATAATTGGCCAGAAGAAAGTTATTTAAAAATAATGGTCAGGACAAAATAAACATGTAATTTGATAGCCTGTTAGCAAGTCCTTTTACTTATTGCAAGCAAAACATTTTCTAATTTTCCCTTTGATTGTAAATAGAAATCTAGCTTATTAAGCAGAAACATAGATTATTAATAAATAAACCAGTTGATGCTTGTAAAGCACTTTGAGGGTGAAAAGCCCCCTACTAAATGGCAAATATTATTATTTTTATTGCAAGCTAACGGGAGAAAACTAAGCTAATGAATGCTTACAGAGCTTGGAAGTAGTCATCACACTCAAATTGCTGCATACTGTAAACTATTAAACTTGTTTCTTAGATAGAGATGCTTTCACATTTTAAGTTGATACTTTCTAATTTTTGCCAAGGATGAAAATCAACACTTATGGGTCTGTAATTTAAATAAGACTAACTCAAGGGAATAATCAGTTTTTATATTTAACTAGAAGTTGGTTATAAGATAAAACAATTTTGGAAGTACAGCTAGCAAGAAGAAAGACAGACAGAGAGAGAGAGAGAGAGAGAGAGAGAGAGAGGGAACCAAGACTAATTTTCTAAATTAAATTTTCACCAAGGATATAGCTATTTATCACTTCCCTTGAATAATATATCCATGAACCAATCTACATTAAAATAATACTCTAACCATGTAATGTGAGGCCTGATGCGGGGCCGGGGGTTCAGTCTGAAAGTTTTCTTTTGTTATAAAGCTTTAGTATTTAGTCTTGAAATTGTGGTATATGAAATGTAAGTTGATTAAATGTTTTACTGATATTTGAAGTGTGAAGTCATATGAACACAATGTGAGTACTAATGGGATAATTAAGAATGGAAGTAAAGGTTTAAGTCTGATTTTCCTAGCATGTTGCTAATGTCAGAACATAAGTGTCTGATTCTGATGTTAAAGTGGACACACTGTATATTTCTATGTATTTTATAAAATTTGTTAATGCAAGCCGGGCGTGGTGGCGCACGCCTTTAATCCCAGCACTCGGGAGGCTGAGGTAGGAGGAACGTTGTGAGTTCGAGGCCGGCTTGGGCTACAACACGAGTGCAAGGCCGGCCTGAGCTACATAGTGCGACCCTGCCTCAAAAAAACCATGGCTGGGAGTTTGTCTCAGTGGCTTCAGCGCCTGCCCTGGCAGGCACGAGGTTGTGAGTTCAATCTCCAGTGCCGCAAAAAAAAAAAAAAAAATTTGTTAATGCACATGTGAATGTGTTTATATAAGATCTCTATTTTTTTACTCCCTTTTATTGAAAGAATTTACATAAATAAAAAATAATTTAAAAGAGAAACAGATAACAATGGTACTATAATAAAAACTACTTTGTTGAAATCCACATATGAATATATATTTTAGCTAAATCCTGTATGAGAGATTTACAAGTGATGAAGTTTTCCTCCCTGAAAACATCAAGGCAGTCTTCATTTTCAAGAGAAGTAGGTCTAATCTATGATCACAGCTAAGGTGTGGAAAGAGGAAAGCATTTAAGGACAATTGTTGCCCCCAACACACGCATGTGCACACACACACACAACACCAGACATTTAAAAATGACACCACTATTTTGCATGTCCAGGACTGAAAAACAAAGTCTCCTCCTGTTTGACAAGATTCAGCCTGCAGTGGTTTTAGCAGCCAAGATACAAGATTTTTAAATTAGGGCCTTCAGGATGGAATATTAGCAGACCCATATTAAAACAATGCTGGCAGCCCTTACGATGTTGCAGAGTAATTTTCTAATTAGCAGAAGGCTATTTGAAATGCAGAGTGGTGTCCCATTTTTCATACTGTTATTTTCTGCTGGACAGAGTTAGAAAAGTAAAGCAAAAGCCATGCAACTTCATAAAGTTTTATAGTTGGTTTCTCCAACCCTGTAAAGACAAAAAGCTTACTTTAAAGGTTTCTAGCTTTGCAAAACTTAGATTTGTTGTGTCGGGTATGTTGTGCTAAGAACTAACTCGTCATCAAACTTGTTATCAGATCAATGCTGCTCCTCTTCAATCATTTGATTTTAGGTGATTTAAAACATATATAGTGATATGTATTATTCACTTTGTTTTCTTAATATTTATATCTGGGTTCATTTTAAAAAGAGAATTCTAGTGCCAGGGATTTAGCTCAGTGGTGTAAGTGCCTGCCTGGCAGAAGCGAGGTTGTGAGTTCGATCCTTGACACCAATAAATAAATAAATAAATAATAAAAAGAAAATTCTGTAGAGGGCTGTGCATATAATGGATGCTGAGTAAAAATGTATAGTTAGAAATCTTAGATATCTTCAAGGGTTTACTCTTAGAAGTAGAGGAAAGAGGTTCCTTCATGGATCTGAGACTTCGGGCAAACTGGGTCAAGAGGATGAAGGTTAAAGGTAAAAACATTTGGACTAACACAGGGAAGGATGAATCTGATTCCTAGACATGAAATTTCAAATATAGAAGCATTCAAAGAACAGACTTTACAGTTGAAGATTCTGAAAGTCAGCCATCCTCTGATGTAAATAGAAACCGCGGTTAAAAGCAACATCTGTAACTATGAGGTAGAAAACAGTGAATATTGTCTCCTTGGTAAGATCTGAAGAGACTACTTCATTTGGGTATGGCGTACAATTTCTGTAGGTCAGTCCATAGAAAAATAGGCTGAATGGCAGAGAACAAATTGCTTCTAAGTTTCATTTTTCCAAAGATCTAATCACTCACCACTGTTTTCCCAAACCTCAACTGGCAGACTTTCCACACGACCAGGTCCAGACTGAAAGGTGACACTCCAGGCCTCCCCAAACTTGCTCCAGTCTCCCTTCCCAGCCATCATCCTGTCACTCCACCCTATGATTTCACTGCACCAGGCAACTTGCAGCCTCCCAACTTTTCAAGCCAGTTCTTTTGTTTTCTTTCCTCTTTTTCCTTCTTCCCTTCCTTTCTCCCTCCCTCCCTTTCTTCTTCCTTTCTTCCTTGGTGCTAGAGATTGAGTTCAGAGCCTTGAACATACTGGGCAAATGATCTACTGCTGAGCAAGACTCCTAGCCTCCCATGCCAGTTCTTGACACCTTGTCTAGGCTCACAGCAGTACTTCCACCATGACTGTTCTCACATCTTCTCATCTATCGAAGCCCCCGTTATTTTTCCCTAGCTGTCATGAACCTCCTGCTTTTGGGTGCCTCATTCATGTCTTCTGTATTGTCTTCTTTTCAGTCTGGCTTATTTTGTAGCCAGATATATGAGTTTCTCCTTGACTCTGATCTACTCCAGAACATGAACAATTTTGTTGTTGTTAACTGGACTTTGATTCCCTCTACACCTGCTATAGTTCTTGACATGCAGAATTGCCTGCTGCTCAATTCACTCTAAATTAAAAGCCTTCCTATTTCATGTCCTACACAGTAATATTCAATATTCTGTAAGTTGGGGAGACCAGTTATGAATGAAAAACAAAACAGAAGTAGCAGCTGTCACATTCAGGGAGATACACTTTGAGCAGAAAGAGTGGAAGCAGTTGCTGTTCAGGATCATCTGGGTCATTTTCAGCTCTTCCTTTTCTTCTAACCCACTCCAACGTGAAGAAACTTCCACATCCTTCCAAAGGCTTGGGGATTCACATCTTCACTTTTACCTGGGTTGCCACTGGCATTGATGGTGGTGGATGAGACAGCAAGGCATGATTAGCTGCTCTTCTCTTCCCTGGGCACAGCCTGATCATTGCAGGCATGACCTGTGAAATTTTGACAGTTTAATCATGGTGCCAGTGTCTCTGCAAAGGAAAAAAAAAAGTTCAAAACCCAAGACCAAAAACCAGGACAACTCCACAATTCCCTACCTGCTAGCACAGTCAGACCTGAAAAAATAGAGATGGGGTGGGAGGGAGGGTGGGGGAGGAAGAGAGAGAGAGAAGTGTCATATTATTCTATGATTAATAGAAATGGATTGAAAAACTGACTTGGTTTCTGTCATGTTCGAGAAGTCTAAGGTAACGTTTAAAAAGCAGCAAATCTGACAAACTATTGGGTCTCCTGTTAGACTTCTTGCACGGATGGTCGCTGGCTTAGCATCTTCATTGTTTGACTACCAACAACTTGGTGTATATTAGATGATTTCCCTTGTTTGTCTTGGAAGAGCTGGGTCCTGAATGCCAGGCCATGGGTTGAATGCCTACCTACCTACTTCCTTTCCCACAAAAGATTAAATTGTTCATCTTATTTCTTTATATCTATATATCTACTTGATGGATTGTGCTTTGTTTTCCTCCACACCTGGGTTCATGTAGTTTTTTCTTTCCTTTTCTTTCTTTCTTTTTTTTTTTAAACCCCTAAAGGACACTGAATGTCCTCACAGGTCTGTGACATAGTTGATACCTAAAACCAAATTAAGATTACTGTGGGATGCCGTTTGCACTATCATTTTAACCCAGGGGCTCACAGTCTTAATAGAGCCAAACAGATTCACACAATGCACAAGAAAAGCACTAAGAGCTGAATCTTTTGATAGAACATATGTAAGTAATTAAGAAAAAATAATTGCATACTTGAGAAGGTGGACTCACCAAGCAGTTGTTGAACTATAAAAATGCATTAAGTGTAGTCAGTTTCTTTTTTTAATTATTCAGGAATGTTGTTTATGTTATCATGAAAAAAAGAAGAGGTGAGAAAATATATTCGGCAATTTTTGGTTTTTCCCCATTTGAGCAGATGGCGATCCGTAGTTCAAAATTTGTAACTCAAATTATTTCACATTTTTATTAATCAGTACAATATGTTTTTAAAACAACAAACTGCACTTAGAAATATCAGTGTAAGTTCCCCAATTTGCCTGGTTCCATCAGAGAGCAGTTTGAGAATTAGAGATTTTGTTAGCAATACTGGAAAACAGGGCATGGTAGTTCAGTATTTCAATAATAATTATTTTTTATCCCAGTGTTCAACGTATCTCATGTGGGGGAGGGGAGCAATTGAAAATAGTACAGAAAATTGCAATGGGGAGCTGTAAAAAACTGGGAGAATCTGTTTCAAGATGTTTGCTTTTTTGGTAGAACAAAAAGTGCATTTTGTTAGAGACAAATATTTTTGTGATAAAAAACATTTTATGTGAAATGTAGATTGGACTTTTAATATAAAAAAGAAATGTTAAGCTATTCTATTTTAAGCAGGTTTGGCTTCTTAGAATGAAAGCTGTTAGAACTGCATATATTGGAATGTTCTCACGACTGTTGTCGTCCTATGTTCCTCTCCAAACCTGTTAAATTACATGAGTGTAGAAATAGGGGAGCCTTTTTATTATTATTAATTGACACTCATTTTTAGCTGGCATGTGCTGGCAGGTCTTTCCAGACAAACCTCAGGCCACACAAGGCAGAGCTTCAATCTGAAAGTTTGGGGAGTTTTCTAAAGCTCTGTAATATAGAAGCTAGGAAGTGTAATATTAAAGTGATAAACATCTTATATTCAGTGTAATTCACAGTTTCTTTCATTCTTTTTACTATCTATAGACCTAAATCAAAACAAATTCCATAAAAGAGGGGGTTATTTTCAAGCACATTTTCCTTCAGAGAGCTCTTGAATATTTTATCATATCTATTTCTTTACATATGCTATACATTTCTAGATCCCTGTTAAACAAAATTCAAGGTGATGATAAAAAACAACAACAACAACAAGAACCAGATAAACCACAAGAGTATGACATTAGGATTCCTAGGAGATATAAAGTTAGACTTTGTAAATGAAATAAACTTTGTTTTGGCAATTAAGGAATGCACAGGGATATTAAGTCAAAGAATAATATGTCTGAACTATTAAATTGTTTTTTCCTGGAGGTTATTAAAAATGTATTTCAAATTACCAGAGTGGCAGGAAAAAATAAAAAATAATAATAACTTAAAAAAAGGGTTACATTTTCCCTTGCTCTAGAGAAGGTATATTGGATTTCATGCAACATGATTTTCAAGTAGAGTATTTCCCAGGACCAAATATCCACTTGAGGATGTGTGGAGTCCTCTCCCCTTCCCAGTAGTGAAACCTTCTAACCTGTCCTTACCACAAACTATGACTGGGTGAGCTTTAACTGTCATCTGGCAGTGAGAATGTATGGATTTTCCGAGGGTCCATGCAGTCGTCAGAACCTCGGGATTTAGAGAAGCTCTTCCCAAGGTCAAACAAAAACCAGATCTAGATTCATGGAGCCGCCCAGGATCAAATGGGGGCAGGAAATGCAAGCTTCTAATGTAAGCAGGGAATCTCTGGTGTGTGAACAGCGTCTGAGTCCTCAAATGGTTAATTCCCTCAGGCTGTCATATTGCATAAACAGATCCTCCTTTAATAAAATTAATTAGGTTCTGAGCTTTATAGGGTGATGCCCACTGACCCTTTACATGCCTATTGTTCCCAGATCCAAGAGAAAGAAAAAGAGAGGCTGCCCAGTGGACAAGAGGAGGACCCCAGTTGAAAGATTAGAAATCTCAAGTAGGAGCTGAGAGGGGGTGGAAGAAACTAGGTAATGTTTAGTTCTGTACAGAATTAAAAAAAAAAACCACCAAAAATGTAAAGCCAAAAACAAACAACTCTCACCACCACCACCAACTGCAGGCTGGTGGGGTTTTGTTAATTTCGCTGTTTTGTACGCGCCACAAAATTCAGGCTGCACGGAGATCTTGAGCCACACATTCAGAGTAATTGCAGATTGTGAGGACGCGCAGCTTTAGTTCAAAAAAGACCCGAGGCACGAGGGCAGGGTTAGGTGGAGGGCACCAGGGGATCCGCGATAGCAAAGCGAAGTCCTGCAAATCAACAGAGATCCAGGCTACATTCCTCCCTTTCCCCCCCGGGAACCCACCCAGCGCTATCCCGGGCATTTCTTGGCGCAAGTTGCTGCTGATATTCTTCTAACTTTGCTAGTGGAACTCAGCGTGGTGGAGCGGGGCTAGTGTAGGGAGAGCGGAGCGAGGACCGTGGTCTTTTTTGATTGTTGTTGTTGTTGTTAACCAAAAGAAGCTTGAGGCACCGGTCCGTCCTGGGTATTACATGGGCGCATCCCCGGCGCCTCTGGTCATAGAAAATCTGAGGCACGAGAGCAAATACTGACGGATTTTGTAAGGGAAATTTTTGAAAGAGAAAGAAAAGAAGAAGGTTGGGAGGGGGACTCTCATCGGCGACCGGATGTTTCCAATTACAGAGGAACCAGGGAACAGAAAGTGGCAGGGGGTGGAGAGACGGGGGCGGATGGGAAGGATAGGGCAAGATTTGGAGAAAGTGTAGGTTGAAGGTGGGAAGAGACACGGCAAGGCAAAATGCAAGAAATGATGCTTCTGTGAGGAGCAGAGGAAAATAAGAAAATGAAGCAGAACTAGAGAAATGACAAAGTGTTGAGTGCTGATTTATTGCAGAAGCCTCTGGTCATTTCCATATATTGAAATGCGCCCAAGCGGCCAGTCAGTCAATTTCTTTTGAGCTGCCGCCGCCGCTGCCCACGGGCTGCCCACGTGACTCCCCCTCAGCCCCTTTACCACCCAACCCCTCATACGGAGAGAAGAGGAGCAAAGAAAGAGAGTGCGATGTGCAGGAGGCGTTTGTGTACTCTAGTGGGTGATTTGGAGAAGGAGACATTTGTGTGGGTCTTTGGCAAAGGGGGACTATGGCCCGAGGAGGAGAGGAGAGGTGTGCTTCAAGCTGCAGTCGAGTGTTACATCGTTCCCTCTCTCTTTTTTGCTCTCTCTGTCTCTGTCTCTGTCTCTCTCTCCTCTTTTCCCCTTCTTCCTGCCTCTCCTCTTATTCTCTTTATCTCTGCCTTCTTAATGGTTTACAAAGAGGACAGAATAAAGACACAGAAAAACCGAGCTAGCTCCCAATACATAATGGGGCTAGGTGTGGAGATGTAGGCTAGTCAAGTCAGATTTGATTTTGGTGTCTTTGATACTCTCCGTTGCTTTGGTAGATTTTTCTTAAAGAAAGGCACACATGCACACACACACAGACACGCACGCGCGCGCACACACACACATCCTAGATAAAAGCCAGTGAGTTGTTAAAAATGAATTTGCAGCATTAGAGCTGTTAGCATCATTCAGCAAGCAGCAAGCTTGATAATTTCCAGGTGTTGGGGAAAGCCGTTGTCCAGGAGCTCTTACAGAGCTTATAAATCCCTCTTGGGAGGGAGAAAAAAAATCTTTGGAGGTGAATGAAATATCAAATCACAAGACTCCTATGTAGATTTATGATTGCATAAGAGGCTTGATCATTTCCATATACTGAAATGTGCCTTCCTCCTGAGTCTGCCCAGCCCTTCTAGGAGACGAAGAGCTCCGTTCTGCCTTGATCAATGTTGACTATGAAGCAAGAGGGGGGGTGGTGGTGGAAAGCAGGCTGGCACCAGATGGAGCAGGGTCTCGGGAAAGGTCAAGGTTAGCCCAGGCTGCTATTGAGTCGGTAGCAGCCTCACAGATAGATCTCTGCCTCGAAGGCACCCACTGGGGCTTCTCAAAATCAAATCTAATAGAAAAGGCAGTCACAGAATGAAATCGCTTCATCTGAATGCTAAAATTGTTATTAGGCTACATTAGAGAGATATCAGGCACGTGGTTACCAAAAAAGGGAGCATGCCTAGCAGTTTGTGTCTGAAAGAGAAGCTATGAATATGTTGATAACATCAGTAATGGGCAAGTGGAAGAGATGGATATCTTTTTTTTTTGTCTGAAGGCCAGATTAACATATTAAATGAACATTTCCCCCCTTTTGTCGTAGGACTACCCTCACTTTGAATTGTTCAGAATTCTTTGAGGAAGAGGGGATGTGTGAAAAAGCTTTTGATTCAGAGATAAGTGATCCATATTGATCCAGAAGTTTGACTCACTGAAGGAATTTTATTTTATTTTATTTTATTTTATTTGCCAGGTGTGTGCCTTTGGAAATTTATTCCTCAGCTGACAGTGCCATGATAATCAGTCTTTCTGGCTTTGGACGGGTGGATATCTGTCAAAGAGGCCTTTTTCTTTTTCTTCTTCTTCCTCCTCCTCATTTTCCTCTTGCATTCTTTTTAGAGACAGAACTGTTTCTAGACAAAATTTCATTTCACAGGCAAACCTCAGCCTAGGAAAAAGCCTGGGACCAGCCGGTTTGGGTAGCCACACAAGCATTTTTCAGACAGTCTCTCTTCCCAATTATCATAATGAAACCCACATTAGCTGTTTTTAACCTACAACACTGCCATATCTTAAAGAAGGATTTAGTCTTGTAAAATAAATGCGGGCTACACTAGATTAAACATGATGACTGCACTCCAAGGGTTAATAAATTTAGAATTAACAGATCATCCCAGCTTGATACAGCTACTATAGATGATTTAATATGCAGCCTAAGCAGGTTGACAGTCAGCTCACAGATGCAGATAAGATCAAACAGTCTCTTGATTCAATAGATTGAATGGTTGTAGTGAGAGTCTAGAAGGTGAGTGACAGAACATATATGGCAGGGGTTCTGGCAAAAAGAAGCTTTGACTCCCAACTGCTGTTTTGTGCACTGGTTTTCTTCTTCTAACAGTTTACTTTCTTTAGCAATAAAACCCAGAGTGGGGTTTTAAAAATCCCCTTCACGATATGGAGTATGTGTGCTTGTTTAAGTCTAGAGTAAGGAAAAGATGAAACCTTTACTATCAAGACCTATTTCTAATTAGTACTACCTGGTAAATAGCAGCCACTGCTTTCTCTCCATCTCTTGCTTCATGGGCTGTCAGGTCAGAGCTCAACAGACAGGACACAAGATTCCTGGGTGATGCAGATAAAGGCAGGCACATCGCTGAAATGATGTAGGTAATTTCCTCAGTCCTCTACTTTGCTCTAGCTGTGAAGATCTGAATATGGAAACAGGATGCAGAGCTATGTTGAAATTCAAACTCCAATACACAGCCTCTGCAAAGTGTTTACATTCAGAGAGAGTGCATTGTTCTGCAACTAATGCTAAAAAACTGCAAAACTGGGGGGCATAGAGCATTGAGGTAGAAACTGAGGTGAATCCAACAGAAAAAGTTAAGTGGGTCACTTTTCAAGGCTTGCTTTGGTGGCTGTCGTCTACAGTTTATAATGTCTACCAAACTGAGCCTTTTCAGTGGCTTAATTTCTTTTTATCTGTCCTAACTCTAGTATTTGAACAAGAAGACAGAAAACAATTTTTATAGAAGTGTATGTGATTTAATATGATAGACAAGTTTATAACAGTTTTTATGATTTGATCAAGAGCAAGGGCTCCTCCTAAACCCATTAGATTCTGTCATGTGAATATATATTCAGGCAATTTAAAAATGCATATTATGTATCCGATAGACCATCACAGGTCTGAATTGTATCATGTTATTCTGTTCTATCAGCACCCCCAAGTCTTAATATGAAAATCTGTAATAGAGTGACTATAGAACTACTGTAATCTCTTTTCCAATGTTCCTAACTTAGTTGTTTCATGTATTTATTTCATTTTATTTTGAATATCAAAATGTTCGCTACACTATGAGCTAATGGCCCACAAAAAATTTCTTTAACAAAGCTATTTAAAACTGTGTAATGGCTGTATATACTATTAACACTAACTTTTCTCTTTTTTCTGTAATGTCCTAGTGGGCTGCAGAATATTTTTCTAATTCACAATTTATTATCATTAGGTAACCTCTAGGAAATTTTTCAAACTTTTATTCTTTGAACATGTCGTTTTGGATTTTGATGAAGCACGCACACATGTGTCTGTGTACGTGTGTTTGAGAAAATCTATCTTTACACAACCTGGATATTAAAGGTTTTGAGATAAAAGTAAATTTTTCCAAATTGAAAAGTTGAAAGTGAAATTGTGGCTGGGAGAAAGAACTCTGAACTTGACAGGATGTGGCTGCTTGTGGAGCAGGGACAGTGGGCATTTATTTCACATATTAACCAGATCTAAATGCTTCCGAATTTTATTCTCCCTTTCTTGGACAACCTGTGATTGCAGCAGGGGGCACCACCAACATGCGGATTACTTGGAAGGAGGCAGCTCCAGCTCTCTGGCTTCCCTTACTACTTGGAGGCATAACCACTGAAAACAGTTATCTCTCAGAAATTTGCATATTTATGGTGCCTCCTGCAGGTTTCTGTGATTGCTTTACAGTCAGGAAAGGTAACAGAAAAATATATATCCTCCTTTAAAACATGAAAAAGGATCATATAGAAACAGTGACTCTAATAGGAGACTAATGCTTGCAAAACCCATAGTATGAAATTTGTCTACTGAATATTTTGTTTTGGTTTTGTTTTAGGATTTGAAGGGAGTATTTTGGAAGTTATAAGACTAAGTCTCTGATTCCTTGGAAATAGATATAGGAAAATACTTAATGTTTTGGAAAAATTTTAGCAAAGACTTACTTATTCATTGAATGACTACCTCTAAAGCACAGAAAATTTCTTACAGGCAAGGAACAGCCAATAGATCATTTAAAAGCCCAGTGCCATGGCACATATATTTTTTTAGTCCTCGTCATAAGCAATGAACAAATGTGCAGTGTACCTTTGGATATAAAAGTTAATTAGGTCTCAGAAGAGAATAGTTTCATTTTTATTGGCTCTGAGTTCCAAGGATACCTTTGATACACCTTCTTTTTCAGCCCTTTGTGACCTTCTTTGTGGAAGCTGTACATGGTCCAAACACTCAGGCTTGTTGAGTTCTGGATGCTAGATTTTTGTTACTTCGTTTGCTCTTTCATAAAGCATTCCACCAAAGTAAGCATCATAATTGAAATTACCCCCAGAAAAAAATCTAATCTTATCTCTACCTCACAACTAACATGCAGTTAATGTGCTGTTTTATCAGGGGTTTTAGTTCAGTGAGAGATTTCATATACTCTGTAGTTGGCAATACCTGAACACAGAAATATTCAGGCAAGACAGAGGCTGAAGCTTTAATTCTGAGTCATCATGTTTCTATGCATCTTCATCAGACTCCCATCCTTATTTTATTACAGGTCCATTGTACTTAATTTCCTTTCTTCCTAGAAGGCCAGTAAATAGTACTCATAGAACTGGTATCAGCAATCATCAGCAAACATCCTTAGTGAACGTGGAATTCTACATACACGGCTTTCTCTGTATCTCACTCTTTCTATGGGGATGCCTATCAAAATCTAGAGGATAAAAATAATTTTTCCTGCAATTAGACTCTATGTAATAAAGATACTACGTAGTAAAAATAATATGTGCTATCAATAACATGCAGTGACAAAAATGCCCAAACTGTGAGCAGAGGATTCTCTTATCACATGCTATGTGCATGTGTATACTACCTTGCAGTGTAACATTAGGCAATATACCTGTTTGTTATTCTGGCTGGGGAAATTCTCATTAAAATAATTACTGTCATTATGTTATTGTTTCAGTGCAAGTTTACCCACAATGTTCAGGCATTTGGTATTACATTGAAAAATATATATGCTTCAGGATTCATATCTGTTTTCTTGCTGCTGGTCAATTTGTCATCCTTAAAAATTTAAGTGAAGATACCCATTGAAAGCAGAAGCTCTTTTGCCCCTTTTAGTGAAAAATTCCTTCCTTCTAGAATATCTAAATATTGGAAATAATCACAACTTGTTAGTTTTGTTACAAATATATTAATTTTGGATATTTCTTACAAACTAAATATCGTATCAGTTTTCCTGAGCATAAAATAGCTGAAAACGAAAGCCTGGACTCAGCAGTCAAATTTCTCTCTTTGTAGCATTAATTTGGGAGACCGAAATTCTTACATGTGAAGATCAGTGAAAATAAAACAATCCCTCCTGGAATTCTAAAGCCAATGCTAAAGCTAAGGTAAAAAAGAAGTAGTTCTTTTTTGGTTTGAGTCTGCTTCTCAGTTGATTTATTTGTGCTAAAATTAAAAAAATATCGGGGGGTTGCAAGTTCCCATTCAAGCATTCAGGAGAGGAGACTCATAAACTTATGCTTTAAAATGAGCTTATGTTAAATTTTTTATAACCTTTAAATCAACACATGCCAGTAATCTATAGCCTCAAACAAAACCCCTTTATGTGTTTAATATTCAAATAATTATTAAATATGCTTCCTCCTAGTATATTCACAATGAAAGCTGGGTTTATTTTGAAAGTCTGTTAATTTCATATTTTCTTTACTAATTAAGCTCTGAGTTCAAGATTCAGTACTTTGAGAAGAGTATTTTTCATCTATCATATTCGAAGAACATGTACTCATATTTCCTTTGTTCCCTGAATCAGGAGATATACAACAGTGTCAATATAAGGTTCTGTGGGCTTCACCTCAAAGAACCAGCTCTAGTTCTCAAAAGAGAACTGGCTAGAACAGGCCTTAATATTTAAATAAGGTAGTACCCAAAGAAGCAGGCTCCAGAATTCATCTCTCAGAGTTACCCTGTGTTTCAATGCAGTTGCAATTTGTCTGTTTGAATATTTTATTGTATTTCAAAATCTGAAAATAGAAAATAATGAAAATGGCATTTCAGCTATGGTAGATAAGAATTTTTGAAGTTCCTCAGACTCTTAAGTGGTCTCATTTGTAAGTTTTTATTCATGTACCAGACATTTTCCTGAGGTCCTATTCTGTGCTGAGGCGGAAAAAAGGAGATGAAAACGACAAAGGTTGTCAGAAGTACTAACAACTTAACACTAGAGTGGTATGGTGGCCTTTATGACATAAATTATTATATGAAATATATAGAGAGACATCCAATTGTTTCCACCTGATGCACATGTAGTTTGTAATATGTAGGTCAGATAGCAGCAGTGCAAATGTCTCATACTTTTTTAACTATTTAAAAAGTAAAATAATATAATTTCCCACTAGATGAGTATTTAATTTAGCAATACATGGACACAAATATCTGTTGTCTTTTTCACAGGTAGCTGCAACTGAAAATGCATTTGTGGAATTCATTGCTTGTTTCAACAGTGTATTAAGTGCCTACTATGTGATAGGGAATTGAAACAATTGTATAGTTTTCAGGATAATATATTCACAGATGCGTGCCAGTAATAGTTTATAACATTACCTACAAAACAAATGTAAGTACAGATTTCATTTTTCGCATATAACTAGTTAAGCTATTTGACATTATAAAAACCATGAAAACAATGTATTATCATAGCTATCCATGACCAAACTTCATTATTTACCACTTTTATTTCCAAAAAACCCAAACTCTTTTCCCAAAAAGTAAAAATTTTCTATCAGAAGTGACCAGATCTGTGTTGCCTCTCACGGATTCTTATTATAGAGGGTTAAAACTGTTCAAATCAGCAACATGAAGCTAAGACTACATTAAGTACAGGTGACAGTGTGCATTTGTATGGCTGTAGCATGCGTGACTAGTGAACTCTCTGTGACATGCTTATATCTGTGTTGGTGCCTTAAAAATAAAAAAAAAAAACATCCAGAAGTAGAGACCGTGGCTCATGTTTGCTCGGTGTGGTACTTCATTAAGAAAGAAAAAATAACAACCCTTAGATTCTTAAATTTATTGGAACCTAGAGGTTTAGATAACTGGATTTATGCAAAGAAGTTTTTTTTTTAAAGGAAAAGAGAAAATAAAAAAATTATTATACAACCAGGAACAGGAGAATACAGAGTTTTGTTTATTGTCTCCTAATCTGCTGATAAAGATGAGAAAGGGATAGAAATTTTTATTTATTTATTTTTTAATCAGGAAAGTTCTCTTTACTGAAGTTGGAAGGGGGGAAAACTGATGGCTATCAGGGGAAAAAAGGTACCTTAATTTCTAGAAAAGGATCCAGAATAGCCCCAACTATTTGGCATTCCCTGGAAATAATAGCATCCATCTAGAGTGACTGCAGAGTTAAACATGTGTGGGGTTTAGGAAAGACTGGCAGAGAAGGAACTTGAGTCTGGTGACATGTTTTGAGGACTGCTTCCCTTTTGTCACGCAGTTAATTCCAGAGAAGACCAACTAAAGCTAGTGTGAAGTGAGAATGATCAAAGCCTTATGGTATTTGCTGGTCTGATTTGGCAGTCTGATTGTAGGCAGGGAGAGCAGAGAAAAGGAGCTGCTCTTCCTCTGGAAGTGAGAAGGTTTCTAAACGCAGATATGGTTGCTCATAGCTCTTGGTGGGTCTTTCTGTGTGGTCAGTGATCTCATGGACTGCTAATAGCACCCAGCCAAGATCACATCTCGGTGGTGGGCACAGAGCTGCACCAGTTTCAAAACTTTAACCCATCTTCCATCTGATATTTTCAGATTGACATTTTTTTTTTTTTTTTGGTACCAGGGATAGAACTCACAACCTCGCACCTGCCAGGCAGGCACTTAAAGCCACGGAGCTAAATCCCTGGCCCTATTTTTTGAGACAGGGTCTCACTATGCAGTTCAGACTGAACTTGAACTTACTTTGCAGCCCAGGCTGATCTCGAACTCACAATATCCTCCTGCCTCAGCCTCTCGAGTACTGGGATTAAAGGCGTTCGCCACCATGCCTGGCTCAGAATGCCTTTTCCAAAGCAATAAGAATTAGAGAAGCAAGGGTCTGAATTTCCTAATTTACTCAATCTGCTACCTTATTTCTACTGCCCTCCTGCTGGGCATGCCAACTAGAAAAATCACCCACCACCACCACCACCACCACCACCACCACCATCACCACCATCCCAATCCTCACTTTAGACCATCATCATCCTTGTTTTCTTCACATGCAGAATCAGCACGAGCTGTATTATTACTATTGTAATAAACAAACAAGCCCTGCTGGCGAGTATTCTCAGAGCAAGGGAGAAATGGGTTAAGAATAGTTTATGGTGGTGATATACCAGGTAGATACTTCAAAACCCTGGTTCATGAGATAATCCAAGGTAAATTCCTCATCAGTCTGTCAACAAAGTCAAGCAGAGAAATAGTACTTGTATACAGTCCTGGAACAGTTCATTAGTGACTGAACCATGTTAGCTGTTGTTTTCCAAACAAACCAAATGATGCCCAGAAATTTACAATATTTATGAAATAAGAAGCTAATACTATCTCTTTACATTTGCATGTGTGCTCCTATGACATCTCTGTTCATAATAGCCAAGATATGAAATCAACCTAGGCTGTCCATGGAAATATGAATTGATAAAGAAAATGCAGTATTTACACAAAATGGAATATTATATAGCCATAAAAAGAATGAAGTTTTATCATTTGCAGCAACATGGATAGAACTGGAGGATATAAGAAAAGTGAATAAAAGCTATACAAAGACAATACCATAATTCTCACTTATCTGTGGAAGCACTAGTTGGTCTCAAAATATAGAATAGGCTAGTGGCTACCAATATTCAGCAAGTGTATGGGAGAGGAGAGAATGGAAAGAATCTACAGGGGTACAGTTGAATAGGGGGAGTAACTTTTAACATTATAGAGCACCATAGGATAATAATGAGCAGTAATTAATTAATTTTTTTTTTTTGCAGCACCAGGGATTGAACTCACAGCCTCATGCCTGTCAGACAGGCACTTAAGCCACTGAGCCAAACTCCCAGCCCTAGTTTTTGAGGCAGGGTCGCACTATGTAGCTCAGGCCGGCCTTGCACTTGCGTTGTAGCCCAAGCTGGCCTCGAACTCACAATGCTCCTCCTACTCAGCCTCCCGAGTGCTGGAATTAAGGGCGTGTGCCACCATGCCCGGCTAATTGAGTATTTCTAAAAAGGTACTAGAGAATTTTGAATGTTCCTAACACAAAGAAATTTATGTATAAGAGTGCTGGATCTATCAATTACCCTGCTGATCATTGCACATTGTATACATATATCAAAATACCACAGTTTAGCCCATAAATATGTATTATTGAGTATCAATTAAAATAAAAAAATACTTAAAAAAACTCTTACTTTCACCATACAGTTTCTAAAATAGACAAAGATCTGAGTTAGTTTATTTCTGTTTGGTAAAATGATACTTTTTCATCAGAATGCAACACAGAAAGTAACAATAGTCCTTGGCATATACACTTGGTATTTTGTTGTTGTTGTTGTTGCTTGTGGTATTAGAGATTGAACCCAGGGCATTTGTACTGAGTTACATGCCCAGCCCTGTTTTATTTTTTATTTTGAGACAGGCTCTTGATAAGTTGTTGAATTGCCCAGATAGGGCTTGAATTTGTGGTCCTCCTGCCTCAGTCTCCCCTTGTACTAGGAATATAGGTGCACACCACCTTGGCCAGCTACTCTTTATAGCCCACACATACATACACTAGATAATAAAATAGTAAAGACATAAGAATAGCCAAGAATCTTGTCCAAATAAAGAACTAAATGCCTATAATATATCTTTGTAGACAGTGAAGTCATAGCTAGAAGTTGGTAATAAGAGCATCTGAAATCACTAAAAATTATTTCTGCAATCCAGGCGGGTGGGTTAGGGACAGAGAGAGAGAGAGAGAGAGAGAGAGAGAGAGAGAGAGAGGATCAAAATGTTCCACAGCTGAGTTATTTTGCCTTTTATAAAACAACTTCACATCTGGACTGATAACTTGAATTCCACCCAGTGCCATTTAAATAGCCCAAGTTATAAACCTCTTAAACTTGGGGTTTATAATAGAAACACTGACAGACCCTTAACTATAGTGCCTCTATAGTAATGAAAGCACAACTATTTCATTATAGCAGTGTCTGGCGAGGCTGCTATAATTAAGAGTCTGTCAGCGTTTCCATTATAAACCCAAATTTTAAGAGGTTTTTAACTCACATTGTTTTAAATCACATTGGGCTGAAACTTGCTGTACAAAATGTCAGGCCAGATGTGTGTGTGTGTGTGTGTGTGTGTGTGTGTATTGCTTTTCCTTTTATTTACTTAAAAAAAAAAGAGAGAGAGACAAATAGGTGAAGGTTGTTTTTAAGATTGGGAGCTAAAAATGTGTATCAAAAAACTATTCCCTTTCTAAAAGCAAAGTATTCTTGGAAGGGGCACAGAGAATAAAGTTCAAAATATCTTTTATTTTTGATTGTTTTGATTGCATTTTTTCCTTTAGAAGTGCTCTTATTTGGGAAAAGCAGATTTGCACATATCCAGAAAGCAATGCTTAAAAAAAAATAAATCACTTATACTGGGTTCTTGATACTGGCTTATTTGGAAGATAAGTGATAATGTAGGCTACTGAAGATGATATAAATAAATATCTTGCTTTGTATTGTTAACTGTTCAGCGGTTCCAGTATTTGGGATAACCTTGTTTGAGCTCACTGCCCTTGGTGGGAGTCACTTATAGGCTGAAATGCGCTCACACAGTAGAGTTGCCTGATCAAAGCCTCCCTGGTTTCTGGGGAAATGAATAAAATTTGGGTGGTTATATTTCATGAATGTGGGGATAGGATTTATTAGTTCATTCATTCAAAGACCATTTAGTGAGCATGTACTGGGTGCCCAGCACTGCACTAGTGCAGTATATTCATTAGGCTGGCAGCATTGCCCAGCATGCTTGTGTCTTTGATGTCAAATGTTAGGAAGGTAAATGAAGTATTCACCAGGAACTATCTAACCAGATTTCCACATCTCTTCAAAGGGGTCTTTTACTTAAGTAGTGAGGTTACTGTTCCCCTCTTCCCATGCAATATTGACTGAGTACACAGCAGCCTGGTCTAAAGATAGGTAATTCAGCTTTCTTCCTTTGATCCTGATCTGTTTTCTTTTGGATGAGTCCATCCAGGTGTGTGAAGCAGCCCACCAGTCCCCTAAAGGCCCAGGAAGACTCTGGAAAAAGATGCCAGACTGACTCATGGTGCTCCCAGGAACCTCTGGCAGAAGTCTATGCCTTTGCAGAAGGTGTAGACACTGCCCCCTCCAGGGGCCTCCTCAGGCCCCAGGCTTTAGGTCACAGAGGGAGCAGAGGAGGAAGAAGCCCATCCCCTTCCTCAAAGTGGCCTCCCACCCTTTGAAATTAATTTTCCATTGTCTAACAACATCCTAGCGCCTCCCCAACAGCCCCAGATTGGAAACTTAAGCCAGACATAAAATTCAAACCTAAGTTTTATTTTTATGAAGATGTCTGCCCATTCTGTATTTTCTGATCTGCCGATTACAAAAGCAAAAACAAAAATAAAAACAAAAGCAAAAAAGAAAAACAAAAAAGGAAAAGGATAAAGTAAAAAGCAAGGTGGGACTGATTGTATTTTTAATCAGTCATCCATTTATTTATCTTTAAATCTATAAAAGTGTTTCCCCCTAAAGGCAGACAGTGAATATTTTATTTTAATCTTGTAGTTTTCATCGAGATAGGCCTTTTAACCCTTCATTCTCCAGCTCAGCTAGAGTCCCCGGGCCAGGCGATCCTCCGCACGAGGGCTGGGACTGTATTAAGGCTCCTTCTTCCAGTTGTTTGTTGACCACATTCACGTTCAGAGCCCTAGAGCTAAAAGCACTTTACACCATAAAATAAAAGCACTGTCTTTTTTTCTAAAAGGTTACGTCTGGAGGCCACGCGGCTCATACTTCATACCGAAAACTACTGAAAGGACTATGAAATCCTGTATGATTTACACTCTCTCACTGCATTAGGGTATAGATCTACTCGACTCTAAAAATACGGTGGGTTTCTAACCAACGTGAATATATGTGCATTATTTCAGAAAGTCTGTTAGAAAACTTGTCAACACATTATAAAGCATAAACCAGGACTTGGCTATTAAGTACGGAGATCAGAGGCAGAATATATACTGCAGGAAGTACTGGGGAGTCTCCTCCTCGGGCAAGATAAAAAGGGGGAGGAGGAGAGGGGAGGGGTCGCCTGTTGGCCCGAGTTTGCTAGCAGTGTCGTCACCAAAGGTTTGGGAAAGAGCCCTCGGAGCGTAATTACCCTCTCCATGCAAGCAGCGAAGGTTTCACAGCCCCAAACGAAGTTAACTGGCCGGCCAGAAAATAATTTTAACGTTGTCATAATTTATTACTTTCTAAAAGCTACTCCTGGAAGGGTAAATATACTTATTGTGTATCCAAGTGTGCGCGTTTAAAGTGATCTTTCAACCCCCTCTACAAAACCACCTGCATCATTAATCAATACTTATGTAATATTTTTAAATCTCCTAAAACAACACATTTTTACCTCTTTAAACACACGGTACGAGCCCTCCCCCTCCCCCACTTTTGGGCTCTGTAGTGAGCCTCCAGCAGCGAAGAGGAGGGGGCGTCGCCCGTACCAGAGAGCGCGAGGGACTTGGGAGGGGGGTCGGCGAGAGGAGATCAGATGCCGATGCACAGACCTGGTTCTCTGCACTGGGTGAAATCTGGCTGGGGGAGGGGCGGGAGCGGAGGGCAGTTCTCATTTCACCCTGCACATTTTATGATGGTGAAATTAAATATATGTTAATGGTGGAAACGTCCCTGCTTACCTCTCCTCTCCGTTGGCACCCAGGGAAAGCAGCTGCAATGCTGGCTTTTTAATGTATGTTTTAAGATGTGGTTTCGGAAGGAACCCCCTGGAATCTGAAACAAGTGCAATAACATAGCAGACCTACTTGTCACTAAGTGCTTAATTTCCTATGATTTTTTAAAAAAAGAAAATCAATAAAATGTTGCCAGTTATTTATTGGAAATAACCACAGATAGCGGCCCTGATAGGGTGCCGGTTTTAGAGAGCACACAATTGTGTAATGAATTGTAATTCAGAAGACTGTTAAATGTGAACCACAGAACCTTTCAGAGGTAATAAAGTCATTACTTTTTACACTACCGCCAACCCTGAAAAGCTTTACACACACCATTATATATAAATCACACACATACAGTATATATTTCCACAACACAATTCACCCATTTATATATCTTCTCTGTGTATGGACTTTTATGGATGGATGGGAACAAAATTCAAATCTGAAAAGCTGGGTTCTGAAAGAACCTGGCTCGCTATTGTTACCTGAAAGGGGCTTTTATTTTATTTATTTATTTTTCGAAGGCCTCCCAGTTGCACTTTCTTCTCTCCCCTTCCTTCCAACGGTCCACCTCGCAGTTCAGCCTCCCCTCCTCCCCCCGCAGTGACATTCATTTGGTGGCTCCGTGGCTGGTTTAACAAGACAAAAAACAGACAGTAGTGGAAGAAAGATGCTGACCTGCTCGGAAGAACTCAGTGAAAGGGGAAATGGTGTCACGCACACGCTACAGAGCTTCACTGCAAGTGAATCTTCCTGCTTCTTAACAGTTTGAGCTTCGTTCTCTAAACTGGAGGGAAACAATAACAACCCCCACACCCACCCTACCCCAATTTACACGGACCCAATCCAGCCCACACCTCTCCGGATGTTAGGCATCAAAACCTCATTTACTTCTTTAGAGGGGCCCAAAGCTTCGCCGAGCTAGGCAAGCCAGTTATTTCCTAATAGGTTCGAAAGTTTCCTAAGAGGACGCAGGAATAAAAACAGTCGCTCGCCGGCGAGGCTGGGAGATGGGCGAGCGAGCGCAAGCCCGAGGCCCTGGCGTAAAACAAGAAAGCCCCACGCCGGGTGGGCGCGTTTATAGAAACGACCCTCAGACTGAGGAGGGGGGATGAGAAGACGCGAGAGAACGTGGAGTCGCTCACAGGAGAGGAAAGGAAGGCTCCTGGCTCTGAGAACACAACTCACACACGTCCACCTGCAGCTCGGGGTCTCGCGGGCCGCGGCCACCAGTATCCACCCTGCACCCTCGCGCTGCCCTCGGACTCGTGTCCATTTCCTCTCCCCTCCCGGCCCTTCCTGATTTGGAATCCGAGCGCGATCTCCCCGGCGGCGGCGGCGGCTGGGTGGTATAGGCAGGCAGGGAGGCTGGGAGGCGGGAGACGCCGGGGGACTTTGCAAGCACGTTTCTGAATAAACTTTCCAATCGCAGGGGGTGCTGTTGCTGTACATTTTACGTAAAACTGAAAGTATCCCACGCCAGAGTGAAGCCCGCTTTTTGACAGCGGCAACGCGCGCGCGTGTGCGTGTGTGCATTAAAGAGACAGGGGTTTATTTCCAACAGGTCTCCCCTAATTTCCAGGGAACGTCTGCGGAAAGGCGAGACAGGGCTGCGGGCTCTGGCTCGGGCGCGGTGGCTGCAGGCGCCCGGGGAGCGCTGCGCTGACCGGGGCGGTCAGCTCGTCACCGTGGCCTCCCCGCTGCTCCTGCGAGCTAGCCACTCTGTCCTTTCCCCATTTTCGCTTTCCCCGGTAGCAGCACAGGAACAGTTGTGATCTGCCCGTAAGAAACATTTCTTCGCATCCCTCCGTGTTTTTGCAGTTGCTCTGGGACGGGAGGGGGTGTGTCCCTCTCTGGGACCGGGCTCGGGGACCTCCAGCGGCACGGGGATCACGTTCCCAGGGATCAGGACTACGGGGACTGCCCGTGCTTTGTCCTCCGACCCTCAGCCGTTCGGAGGTGGACGCCTTCGCGCTTCCCTTGTCTCGGGCCCCAGTGCTCCCCTCCCGGGGCTGGAAAGCTCCCTGACTCTGGCTCCTCGGTCTTTATTCCTCCGCCCCTGTCTCCCTCTCGCTCTCCGCGACCCTTGGGAACTGGGGACTCGGTGCTTCCAGTTGCATTCAGACTCAGTCACTGGTTGGGGTGCTCAGCTCCTCGACCCCTGGCTTGGCCTTGGGGGCGCCCTCTCGGCTCTTGGGCCCCAGCCTTCAGTCCTCTACCCAACCCCCTCCCGGCAGGCCGCCTGGGTTCCTGGAGGCCCCGGTGCTACCCTGCCAGACCCTCAACCCTCCAAACTTAGGCTGGATCCCGCTTCGCCGCGCGCTCCCTCTCGTCTTCCCCTCGCCCGCTTCGGAGCTGTAACTTGGAGGTTCAACTCTTAACTTCGGGTGATTTTTCTTTTCTCTCCTCTCCTTGGGCAAAGTTTCCCGAGCGCTGCCGCGGGCTTGGGGCTTTCACTTCGGCCCCAGGCGTCCGCAGGCGGGGAGCGTGCGCGGCGAAGGCGGCAACGGGAGGGGAAGTGGGTGTGCGCACGGAGGAGGGTGTCCGGGAGCAACTCTACCTGGCTCCCTCTGCCCGCGCTTCTCGCCCCGGACTGCAGCCTCCCGGTGCACTCTTGCCCCCTTCCCCCCATAATCTTTCATTTTAGGGTCCGTGTGTGTGTGTGTGTTGGGGGGGAGCAGGGCGCAAGTCTTGCTCCCCCCCACCCCCGCCTCCCCTTTCTTCTCTCCGGGCCACGCCACCGCCGCGGCGCTCGCTGTGGCCACTGGTGAGCCCGCGGCCCCAGGCCCCCTCCCCTACACCCGCCCCTCCCCCAGGGGCCGCGTCTGGCGTCTGCGGAGCCCCCCGCCCCGCACCTCCCCCGCCCCGCACTGGCCATTGGCTTGTCCTGGTCTCTTTTTCATGTCCAGCCCCTGATGTGTGTCCATTGGTGTGAGCTTCCCCTTCCCTCCTCCCCTTCTCTCCTGCTCGCCCTGCCCATGTTTTGTGTGTCTCTGTCCATCCAGACTCCTGACGTTCAAGTTCGCAGGGACGTCACGTCCGCACTTGAACTTGCAGCTCAGGGGGGCTTTTGCCATTTTTTTCATCTCTCTCTCTCTCTCCCTCTATCTCTCTTCTCTCTCTCTCTCTCTCTCTTTTTTTTTTTTTTCTAAAAAAAAAAAAAAGCCATGACGGCTCTCCCACAATTCATCTTCCCTGCGCCATCTTTGTATTATTTCTAATTTATTTTGGATGTCAAAAGGCACTGATGAAGATATTTTCTCTGGAGTCTCCTTCTTTCTAACCCGGCTCTCCCGATGTGAACCGAGCCGTCGTCCGCCCGCTGCCGCCGCCGCCGCCTCCCGCCCCGCAGCCCACCATGTCTCGCCGCAAGCAAGGCAAACCCCAGCACTTAAGCAAACGGGAATTCTCGCGTAAGTAACCCAATAATAGTAATAATAATTATTAATAATCACGCGAGCGCGCAGAACGAGAAGCAAAAGCGAGGGGGAGAAAGGGGTGTGTGCATGCATTTTTAAATTTTTTCACGTGAAAAACATCCGCGAGTGGAGATAAAAGAAATTAAAGGGGTAAAAAGCCCCTCATTCCCTCTTAATCGCAGCCGTGTATGCACTTTTGAGCTAGCACGCACCTTTTAATTTTATTTAATTTTACAAACCTTTGGCTCCCCCTTTCCTCCTTTCTGTGGCTTGATTTCTCTTTTCGAAAAGGAATGCAATGCCCCCCAGTTTTGCAAAATAATGAACAATGCTAAGGATGCGAACAACTCACTGCAAGCCTGGGGTGTTGGGGGGGAGGTGGGAGCTGTGGAAAGAGGGGTTGCTTCCACTCACTGTAGGAAAATGGAGGGGAGTGGGAGGGAGAGAGTCCAAGTCTAAAAAACAATTCCTAGGGAGAAAAGAGGTGAGACTGGCCCTTGGACACCGGCGCGCTCACAGTCAAATGTGAAGCGGGAGGAAAGTAGGCATCCCCACAATAGTGAGAACGTGGGACCGTGGAATGGGGCCTCTGGCACTGCCGAGTCGGGAGAGGGGCTGTGGCGGCAGGGAGCGCCGGGTGACCGGGAAGGACGCTGGACACGGCCGGCGCTGCCGCCTTTTGTTCCGGCCTGAGGTGGGTGTTTGTCCCGCAGCCTTTTGTGCCGGCTCCTTGCGCTTGCCCTCCTGCGCCGCCGCCGCCGCGGAAGGGCAGCAGCAAGGGCCGGGGGAGGAGGTGGCCGGGACCCGCGCGAACAGCGGGGAGGGAGCCTGGGCCGCTGCGCCGGGTGGCCGCTGCCCGCCTCTCCCGGCCGAGCCGTTAAGGCGGCCAGAAAAGACGTGCAAAATAAAGAAAAATAAAATTATGAATAAGGCAGGAAGAAAGTACTGTTTCTTGCCCCCAAACGAGCCCACGCTCCTCCAGTCCTTTTCTTCACAGCTTTCCTCTTTGACTCCCCCACCCCCCCTTGCAAAAATCTCATAATCTCTAATCCAGAGGAAAAAAAATTAACACTCACCCCCTTCCCCAAAATCTCTTCAGTTGCAAACTTAGAGCGCCGGCGGCACAGAGAGGGAGCGAGGAACTCCCTCCTCTTACTATTTTTTGGAAGATTTTCAAAAAAAGTGGAAGTGGATTTTGATTGGGAAAAATCTCGTGTCTGAATGTTTACAAGCACCGCGTGTGCGGGAACCTCCTGCCAACAAACAGACCGAGGACCGGGAGCGGCGCGGCAGCTCGGGAGCAGGCGGCGGCCGAGGCCCGGCCTCGCCCGACCTCGCCGCGCCCTACCCCGGCCCGGGATCCCCCACCCGGCGCCCGACGCCCACCCGCCGGGCACTGCTGCAGGCTACGCTGCTTCGCAGAGCCAGCCCGGCCTGCGTTCCCTGTCTGCCCCCTAGCATAATGCCGCGATCTCCTCCTGACCTTCCACACTGCGAAATCGTCTGGGTGAAACTCAGTTTTGCAAAGCATTTTTATTTTGCAAAGCAACTGTAAAAGCGCGTTCTGCGCGCCCCCTCCGTTCTGCCCCGGGTACTCTCTTCGACTTCTCTTGTCCATAGCTGGAGACCGCGGGGAGGTTACCACGTGCTTTCCCTGCCCCCCTGCCACTTTGGCCACCAGCCTACTGCGACCCCGGGCACTGCCAGCCAGGTTGGGGCTGGGGCTGGGGCTGGGGCTGGGGCTGGGGCTGGGGTGGGGGCGGGGGCGGGGGCAGGGGGGAAGAGGGAAGAAATGTGATCGAGAAAACATTTTGGGGGTGCTGGGTTTCAGGACCCTGAGCGCCCCATCCTTGCGTTGTCCTCTACCCTGAGTCTGGGTCGGTCAGGGGTTCTTGTGAGTCTAGTGGCGGGGTAGTGGTGGCGGCGGCGGAGGCGGCGGTCTCCAACTGAGGTGTTCCTGGAAAGGCGGGCAGTGGCACTTAGGAAAGTTTGGGAGTCAGGGAAAGAAAGCGTGAGAGGGTCTGCATCAAATCCCCCTTCCGCATTTATGACTCTTAATTTTTGAAGTAAGTTTAAACGGCCACTTACACCAGCTTTTTTATTTTTATTTTTCTAAGCGGGGGTGCGCACAGGGAATAGAAATTTTCACTGGGCCCTGGAACTTGTCACAGACTTCGGAAACTCCCCCGCCCCGGCACGTTGCGGGGCCCTCCCTCTCCCCACCCCTGCGCATCCCTCCCTCGCCTCTCCCCCGCCCCCCACTCCCCCGGCCGCGCCGGATGCCGAGCAGACGCGGCGCGCAGCGGTGTGAAGTTACAGTCCGGCCAGGTACCCGCGGGAAGGAAGGGCAGGCAGCGTTCGCAGGACTCGGGAAAGCCCGGCCATTCAGAAGGATGCAATGGGGGCTCAAAGGACCGACCGGGGCGCGAAGTCAGAGATGCTCCCTCCTACTCTCTTCCCGCTTGGGTCCATTTCAGGACACCACCAGCGGGGAGGATTAGCCCCCCGACTCCTGTCTAGGTGCGGGCACTGGGTCGACGGGTCAGTTTTGGGAAGGTTGAGGATCGCTCTTTTTTTTTTTTTTCTTTTTTCCTCATATTCTGGGTACGCACAGGAGGCGGGAGCCATCCCGGCCCTCAGGCTCCCCCTCACCCTTCACGTGGGCTGAATGAACCATTTGGTCGCTAGGAGGCAGAACAAGATCAAGAAAGCTCAGCGAACTTGAACCTGTACCAGAGCCTTCTCCCCCCCACCCCCCCGCCCGGCGTTTCTTGGCCAGGGAGGTTTGCCGAGGGTGGGGGTGGGGGGAACGTACAGTTAGGCAGAATTCCCTTTTTCTCTCCCTACCCTATCACTCCTTATGTCTTTGTTCTTCATTTTGACTTTAAAAATGCTTCTGGCCAGGGCCTCAGAGAAGCTGCGCGGAGCGAGGCCGACACCCCCGCGGGCGAGCTGAGGACATCAGTGCGCGCTGGGCGCGGAGAGGGGTGCAGTTCTCGTTTTTCTCTTCTTTTCTTTCTTTCTTTTTCTCTTTCTATTTCTCTTTCTTTCTTTCTTTCTTTTTTTTGGTAGGGAGGAAAGGTAGTGCGCGCTTTTGGGCTTCGGGGCAAGGCCGAAGGGGAGGATGTGAAGTTTGCACAGGGTTTTCAGGTTCACTTCTAAGCCCTCATCCCTGCGCGAAGCACAGATCTCGGAGGCCGAGGTGGGCTTGCAGGGCAGCTTTGCAGCTCGCGGCTCCCCCTCCCCGCCTCGCCTCCCGCAGCTCTCGCCTCGGAGCCGAAATCACAACAATAGTAATAGTTATCATCATAATGATGCGGGCAAGCTGCGTCATTAATAATGAATAACCGTGGCCGACGCCTGGCGCACACTGGGTGCCCAGAATTACGGGAGTGGGGGTGGGGGGAACGCATTTGCACAAATCGTCCAAAGTAGAAAGTATTAAGCGTGTGGACACAGAATGAATTTTAGGACCCGCGCTTGGGGTGTGTGCTGTGAAAACAGCAATGCACCAGGTTAACCAGCCGAGTTTTCCAGAACCCTCACTTCCTCTTTCACCAACTGGCGGGCTCAGGGAACCATCACTCCGCGACTGGGCTAGATGGGCGTGGAGGCAGCAGTCGAAGACCCTGCTGCCCGCCGCCTCCAGACCCTGGGTCCGCTGCCTCTGGGCCGCTGGTGCACGTGTTCGCAGCCCGCGCGGCCGGAACCTGCAGCTAAACTGCTCGCTTTGTGCCTCTTAAGAGTCCCGGCGCCCAACTTCACTTTCTGGGCGGCCCATCCCTGCCGGGCTCCTGGCCCCTGGCCTGTAGCCTTTGGCTTCGCTTTTGTTTCTTTGCTTTTCCTTCTCTGCATCTCAACCTCCGTTTGCTTTTTTCCCTTAAGAAATTTCAGGGGAAGGACTTGGAAGGCAAACTTGAAGACTCTTTTCCCTCTACCCCTCCCCCCTCCTCCCCAACAACCCTCGTTTCCCCTTGCTCCTTTCCGACATTTCATTTAAGGATTAAAAAAATACATATATTCTTTTGCAACTACAGGAAAAGAAAGAGATTTTAGCCTGCCACTGGGACACTGAGACATCCCAGTGTGTTTTGCTGAACGCTGAACCATTTTATTTTCTGTATTTTCCTCGCCTTGTAGACAGAATTCGTGGGTAATTATGATGATTATTTGCCCACTCCCTTCCACTTCAATCGAGGACTCCCTGCTTTGTAGCCACAGTTAGGCCAGAGCTTAGTAAAGGATAGTATTGTGGGGGCGAAGGAGGATGGAGTTGAATTGAGGGAGGGAGTAAAATGGCTGAGGTTAGAAATGTTTTTAGGAAAAGAAGAATTTGTATTAAAATACAGAGAAATTATCTGATGCACAGAAAGGAAGTGTTGATTGCCACTAAGAAAAGATGTCAATGCAAATCAGTAGACTGCAACTAGAGAATTGTATTTTCATATTTTCTTTGTGCCCCACTTCGCCTAATTTTTAATAATACAGCAGCAATAATAAAAACACATTTTGGTTTTCTTCTAAACATTACTAGCCAAACGTTTTTCATAGAGCCCGATGTTAAATGTATTTCATACATTAGGACATAATTCTTGTTAATTAGCATTAATTTACGTTAAGAGCATAGAAAATGTTGAGGTTACAGGTTTTATATCTGTACATTTGATCATCTTGTTATTTTCAAGAACTTTGCCTCCTATAAAATTAATTAGGTGAAATGTGGAGGTGTAATCAGCAACCTGTGAATTACCACTTCATTTCCTGGTTTTGATTGTAAATCAGTTCAGTCACTACATTTAGAAGACTTTAACCAAGTCTGTTTTGTACTGCAGTACTTTTAACTATTTGATATCAAGTAGAATATTTCCATTTCATCCTGAATAATAGTCCCACTTCAGAAATGTGTCAGGCTTTGGGAATAAGGATGGATCTTAGCAGTAGAATTTGCAAAAATGGTTTAACTTTAATAAAATCTTTTTTTCCTAAGCCTTTTGTCAGTCTGTAAACCACAGAACTTGTAGTTAATGCTAAACAAACAAAAAAGCTACATTTGGATATGTGTACTTAAAATTCTTTATTCAAATGGCAGAGATCTTTGAGAATGACTTCCCTATTCCATTCCTCAAATGATCAAAATGAAAGCAAATGTGGGAGAAAAATTACATAAAGGCACAATGAAGAAGCACTTGCGTTCGTCTCCTTCCAGTGGAAAAGTATGCATGTGCATTCTGTGTTTGTCTTTTGGTCAGAATGTTGGGCAAAGAAATATTTAAGTGCTTACTTTGCTGTCTTTATTATTAGGGATATAACCTTCATATTCCTGTAGTGACCTTACGTTAAATTAGGAGGCGTACCAGAGGCTAGAAATTATGACATGTCCTACTTGAGCACAGGTGCAGCTAGGCAGGGCTCTCTCAATATTATTTCACCCAGCACATCTGGGAGTTACTCCAGATCTTCCCCCTCAATATTCAGCCTGGGTAGGGTTGAAATAAATTTAACCTGAGTTCACTGGATTTTTGCACTTTATCAAAATCTGTTCCAATATTCTACACTCAAATTAAAATCTATTTTTTGATTCTCTGTGGCTTTAAGTTCATTAAATGTGAAATTGGCAGCTTGCTAAAGAAGGTCAGACTGATTAACTGTTTAAGACTTGTACATTTTCTGCTTCACTTTTATTAACTGGCAGCATCCTGGATGTGTTTTGTATTTTGTAATTTTTTTTTTTTTTGTGGATACAGTAAGCATAAGGTTTCATGAGCAGAGACTTCTCAGCTCTCCTTTCCCCTTTGGAATGTTTTTTTAAAATGGTAGAAGCTGTTTAAATAGATGTTGGGGTATTTTGGTGCAAAGTATTTTTTTTTTTTAAAGGTGAAGAAGAAAGAGAGACATGTCTACCTTGTTATACCACCCGCTTGTGATTATGTGTGCAGAAATAGACCCATAATGAAGCATTTTGGAGCTCATTCAGAAAATTAGTCAACTCTGACAACATTAGGGGAAGTATTTCAAGTCTGAAGAAAGGACTTCTCAGCCTTGTTCTGAAATGTGGCATTTGCTTGACCATTCTGATTTTTATGTCCTGGTTGTCACCAAGTGCAAACATGTTTAGAGTATTTTAGGCATTCCTTTCTTCACAATGAAAAAATGACTAATTGGCTTATTTTCTTAAGTACTCAAAAGTATCCCATTTAGCTATGTGTCTGAGAATTGCCAGGAAATTTGGCATTTCTTTGATTTTGTGACACTACTGAGACTGGGATCAGAAAGGTTTTTGGCAATGTGATTATGCTGCATTATGATTATTATTCAGATTGATTCACAGGTGAATACAGTTGTTTTCTTATTATGGCAGTGTAAATGTGGCACGTTTTCTGTATGGTGTAGTAGCTTTCTAATTTATGAAGCTACAACTGTATACTTATGAGTATGTGCATTCACACACAAAGGGTGTGTGTGTTTATTCACATCTTTTATTCTTTGGCACAACAGACAACTTCGTGTACAGGAAAAAAGAATCAAATTTGGTTTCAATCTATGTTTTTACCAGTTTTTCTTTTACTTATCACTGAAGCTTTTTTAAAATGACCCCCGTATTAACTATTTATTTGTCACAATCTTTCTAAACTGCAAACCAAACACAATTGTATTTTTGTGCGTGAGTGTGTGTGTTCGTGTTCTGTGAAGTTAGGAGAGTCAGACAGGTTTCTTCAAATACACAATGATTTGCACTCATTGATACCTTTACTTTCGTGTTGATAAACTCTCTACATCTTTATACATTTTGTATGCTCACATTTTCTGGGTGTTTTATGGAGTAGATGAGAATCATTTTACATAATGTGGTAAGGTGGGATGGGATTGAGAATGTATTTTACCCCTTTTCTGCCCTCTCTAGCACTCCTTAATAATTGTGCTTTGTTTCTCCAACCACAGCCGAACCTCTTGAAGCCATTCTTACAGATGATGAACCAGACCACGGCCCATTGGGAGCTCCGGAAGGGGACCATGACCTCCTCACCTGCGGGCAGTGCCAGATGAACTTCCCATTGGGGGACATTCTTATTTTTATCGAGCACAAACGGAAACAATGCAATGGCAGCCTCTGCTTAGAAAAAGCTGTGGATAAGCCACCTTCCCCTTCACCAATCGAGATGAAAAAAGCATCCAATCCTGTGGAGGTTGGCATCCAGGTCACGCCAGAGGATGACGATTGTTTATCAACGTCATCTAGAGGAATTTGCCCCAAACAGGAACACATAGCAGGTAAATGAGAAGCGAGGAGAAAAGCTGTTTGCATGTTTTCTTTTCATTTTCAGAGGCGCTGTAACCAAGTAGTAAGGAGTGGTGAAGTGCTTTCTGTATTTCTCCATGTGACTGTCCATGACAACCCTGTAATGTTAAAATAATCATTCCCATTGCTTATGTCCAGAACACAGAAAATAAATATTTTCCACCTCATGGAATCAGATGTAGGTGGAATAGGTACACACATCTGATACCCTCTCTGGATCTGCTGATTCTGAATTTCTCTCCTTTTCCCTGGTTGCCTTCTCATTTTAAAGTGTTGGACCTAACTACATCTACCTCAGTTTCCAGTGTCCATTTTCTGCTTTGGTGACATGGCAGAGGCAACATGGCCATGTAGACTTTTGTAGTTTAGCCAGTGACCATCTGCCTTAGGATACCTGGTTGGGACTCTCTAGGGGTACAGTTAGTTCTCAGGGCTTCCGTGAAGTGGGGTGCTGCCAGGGTGGTATGGAGGGGGTGGAAAGAGTTAACTGAGCTCCAGGGCTAGCCTTGGATCCATATTGGCTGTCAGCCCATATGGGGCTGTAATTAAACACAGCCCCGTGGTGGGATGACACTGTGACCTTGACTTTAAGATGCCATTTTCGACTGGCCAGGCCAGAGTAGAGAGGGCAGTTGCTGAAGCGCACAGACATGCTTACTCGAAAAGTTTAAGGGCATGTTGGAAATTTCAAAAGGTTGGTTTGACAGGAACGGCTGCTCCCTGCAGCCTGCCTCCTCAGCTCAATGATAAATGCTTCTCTGTGCTCTCTCTTGTCTCTGATGTGGTTTTGACAGATGTATCTTGATTTTGTTTGTGGTTTACACAACCACATGTCACCCTTACAAATGTCCAGTGTAGACTCCACTGTTTCTGCTATAACACAATGTAAAAATTTTCTTGGAAAAATGCACACACATATTCAATAGTTCTCATTCCTTCGGTTAATTTTACCAAAAGTTAGCTAGGCATGTGGGTTTCTTAGCACCTCTAGAGAAAAGAAATAAAAGGCTAACAGAGGGACTTAAATTCCCTATTTTGAATGATAAACAGCAGCATGATATAGTGACCCCAAAAGCTTTTTTTAAAAAAAATTAGCAGATTAGATAAAGTGAATGGAGATTCTGTGGTGACAGATAATGCCATGCCTATCAGTGATTCACTTTCTTCCATCTCTTCCCACTCCTGGAAAGGTAGGAATTGTGTTCAGTTTTAGGAAGGATAGATAGTTCATATGATCAATGGATTCACTGGAACTTGTTTCTTCAACATAGTTTGACTATAGAGTTGAACTATAATATGTCAGTGGTCTGGGGGGATTAAATGTCGTATCATTTTTCCTCTTTCCCTTTGCAATTTGATCATTAAAATCAAATGTGGCATTTTCTTTCTTTTTAAAAATGCATTCTGCAATAACATCCAGATACTTTTCCTTTAGTGAAATGAGAAGTGTGCTACAGGGAGACTGCATTTGCAAAGTGTTTTTCTTGAATCCACTACATTTAGCTTATGTGATGCATAGGTTAAGATTTTTATCTCCCCCATTCCCCAGTAGGACATGGCAGTGACCATTTCCATGTGCTGCCTTGTGACTGGAAGGAAAATGAACAGAAGTGTAAGGCATGATTAATGAAGCAAGAGCAGGCGGAAGGGGATTTGTCGTCTTTGGAGATCCAAAGCCTTGCTAAATCACCAAATATGGAGTAACACTTGCGTGATGTAACATCGTATTTACATATCGAGCTGCTCGTTTAAAAGACAAAACACAGTGTCTGTCAGGCAAGAATTAAAACCACAATTCTTACTGAGGTCTCAGATAGGTTATTCATTCTCAGATTAGCCAGTTTGAAATTTTGAGCCTCTGTATTTACAGGAGGCATCTGAAGGCTGAGGAGGGCCTTATAAATAGTTAAGGCTTTTTATTCTTACATTGTGAATCTACATAGGGAAGTAAATTGGCTTTAACTCCCTGGTTGTCATAATGGCTCTGTTATTTTATTTTTAAGAACTCATACAATAGCAAAGCCTAGATAAGCCAAAAAAAGAAAGCAAATTTAAAATATATTTTACAGGGATAGTACTACATAATTTCACCAAGACAGAAAGCTATCTAAGTGTCTAAGATATTCAATGGGTGCACAAGTGCTGTGACCCAGGTGAGGTAAACCTTTCATGCACGAATAGTTACAAAGTCTTGATTCCTTTCATTGTGTTTAATCACCTGTTCCCACCCTGGAATTGGCTGAACATAAATAGCGTGGTCACATCTCAAAGTGAGATGTCAGTAACTCGAATCATGACTACTCATAATTCATTGTAATGAATTAAGAGTTTCTTATGGTGAAATTAACATTATACTGTTGCCCATAAATTATGATGTTCTGGCCCTCAGGTGCCCCTGAAGTGAAGTTCTGGAAGGATGGCTGTGTATTCCCAGCCCATTTCTTTAAAGCACTTCTCCACAATTCCAAGCCTGCTTTTCATTTTTTTATGATGAGGAAAGAAACAATAACAGTAATTGTTCAGTAGATATTTGAATTGTGTGTCACAAAAAGTAAGGAGAAGCAATACTCTATAGTAGAAAAGAGATATATTGATGAATCTCTAGAAGAATATGTTTAACAACTACATTGAAAGGTGGATAGTTAGCACGATGTATGGGAAAAGCTTTATTAAAGTGATGTAAATTAGATTTGAGTTCAGTGTATGTTCTGTGCCATTTTATAGGCAGGAAGCAGAGTAAAACAGTGACAGGTTTTCCTAAGTAAAGCTTAGAATTCAAGACTTTCAAATAGGAGAATAAGGTAGAATTCTTAAGATCTGTAGTAAAATGTTATGTGTGTTGACTATACTCAGGCATCCCAAAGCTAAGTATTTTTCTGAGAATGCATTTTACCTGGCGAATAGGTGGATGTGTGTCTCCAATCCATGTACATGTTACCTGTGCACACAGACTTTGATCAGGTTGTTCTTTCTACTTTATTCAGATAGCCAAGGTATTGTGTGATTGTGCTCCATGGAGACCATTGAAATAATATTAACCAGAAATTAGCAGCTTATATTGTATGGACCCTGTTCATCGATATGCATGTCAAATATCATCTATCGGGTATGAGCAGCCTTTGACTGATAGAGCTTTCAATAAGAGTTTAGTTTTGTTTTTGAATCTCCTATTTTATGATGGGAGAGTATTCACTAAAGATTAGTGAATGTAAAATTGCTGATCCATTACAAAAAAAAAAAAAAGGCCAAAAATATATCGCACAGTGTTAGGTCTAGAGTTTTGGTTTACTGAACATAGGAAACTTTGCATTAAGGTTGGGCTAGCACGAAGTTAGCGTATAGAAAGAATGAGGAAAAATATGGTTAATCTTATGAAATGCAGTAAAGTCTGCTGTTATTGATATGTGCCATTGTTTTCTTAAAATTGTGAACATGGGCATTTTAATCAGGGTGTTTGAAATTATATTCCTAGACAGTATAATGATATGTAAGACAGCCTAATGGAGGGGGAAATACTAATTCAAAATAGAAATACATTAGCATGTTACAGGTAAATCAAGTGTAGCATACTTGTGCTTTTTGGAATTTAGAAAATCTACGTGCCTTTTTTATTTGTACCCATTCTAATCATTTCCTACCTTAGAATGAACTGGAAGATGTATTTGTATACTTTCTGGTATAATTGTGTATGAGATTGTAAAATATTCATTTTCACTACTTATTTTTCATTTCTTTTTATTTGTGTGCTTCTGAATAAAAACTGTTGACCTCTTAAGTGAATTCAGCCTAGCAGCCAGTTGAAACAAAAAACACCACACACACACATACACACACACAAAAAAAAAAAAAAAAAAAAAAAAAAAAAAAAAAAAAAAAAAAAAAAAAAAAAAAAAAAAAAAAAAAAAAAAAAAAAAAAAGAAAGAAAAAGAAAGAGAAGAAAGAAAGAAAAAGAAAGAAAAGAAAAGAGAAGAATGATATACTGGCAAACATTTTATTTACCTTTAGAATCTAGAGAGTGGAGAATATTATTTTCTAATAAATATCTAGGATTTTTACAGGAAGCCTACTATGTTTGTGAGGCCACTATACCCAAAGACTCGTGTTCATGAAACTGGAGTCCTATATACAAGCTGTATTTGTAAATAAGACAGAGAAAGGTTGTGAACTGGCAGCTTGGATGTTTTGTCAAAGTACAATGTCAGAGAAACTCTTTCTAAGACAAATTGTAAATAGAACTGTCACAGTGATTGCATGATTGAGCCGCAGAAGTGTCCTACAATTGTTGGCATTGTCAGAGGACTTTTGAAAGCTTAATTAAACACAGTGGCCCGCATGGCTGCTAAATTTACTTCAGATAGCCAAAAAAGAAAAAAAAAAATTCTAAAATGTAGAAGATCCCAAAGATGCAAAAGTTCTCAGACATTACCTTTTTGGTGACACAGAAAAGATGCATTGTGCATTTTCCTAGTCGTCTTTTATAAATAATAGTTTTGAGAATAGGTCCACGTGATATGAAGATCATCCTGTGTGTGATGTGGAGATTGTGTTAGTTTTTCTGTCTCCTGCTGTTACAGACAGTTAATGTAAAAATGGCCTTTTATTGGAAACACAAATATGTATTCACTTCAGGAACAGGAGCAGAGGGGGCAAAGTTTCCCTCCCATTCTCTGTGTTTATTCTGTGAAAGCTTAAAAAAAACAGTGCTGTAATTTCTCAAATCACCCCATTCCTTGTTGTGTTGCAGGTTGTGGCTTTTCCTTTAAAGGATCTGAAATATATTTTGCACACCTTCCTCCCAGTGAATGTGGCATTTAATTGTGGAACTGCCCATGGGCTGGAAAATGCAACTGGGTGTAGAATCGTACAGGCAGGGTCAGCACAGGCACCTTCAGCTCAGGGAAGAGGCAAGTTGGATGCATATTAATGGCACATTTCAGAGTCCTGGAAAATCATTAATTTCACACTGCAGCCTCCACGTAGTTTGGCTAATGTGGGGGGACTAAATTGGGGTACAAAACAAACATGCGGATCTTCAGGAAACGTTTTTCAGATTTTCATGATTTCTTATGAAGGTCTTTAATAAAGGAGACTAGGTGAATGTTGTCTTCACATGCTAGACACTGGATAAGGAAGAAAGTTTGGTTTTCCTTTGGGGGAAAATATTAAATTTAACTGAAGTAGAGAGTCCAGCTAGGGAGATGTACTGAGATTGCGTCATTCAGTGTTAATTTAATCCACTTTGCTTGGTCTGTTCACACCCTTTATTGCACAAAGAAATCATTTGACAAAATTTACCCCAAGCCCAAGTCTGTTTTTACATACAGTAGTACCAGCTTTGTGCAATAAAAAGCACTTAGCATCAAGCTGGACCCAGCCTGGCACCTTGCCACTTTTTTAGCATGAGATTTAATCACCAAGGATCTTTAGTACCTTTCTGCTTGTTCAGATTTCATTTGGGTCATGGCTGTGTCAGCAGTGTTGTTATTTCAAGGACTTAAAAAAAATGGATTTTTAAGTGAGGGCCCACTTTTAATATTACTTCAAATCAAGCAGGTTTTTATTTTATGTCAATTTGGAGGACATTAATAAAGTTTATAAAATATGTTCAAACTATATAATTTAATGAGAATAGCTAGTATTTTTATTTGTAATACAAATAGAAAATTGACCATCGTGTGCCTCTCTTCTCTATTCTTCCCCCAGCTCAGGTAAATAAGCTCTCCTAAACCGCTTTTCCCCTTTACTGCCAGGGTGTAGAGCACTGGCCAATACCAGTAAATTTACCTTTGTAATTTGCCATGTAGTTTTTACAACAATGACCTAATTAATTTGAGCACGAACCATATTATTGCTACTGGAGTCATTTTCTGTCACAAACTTAATTTCCAGGAAATGTAACCTGACGAATAAGAATTCTTTAGCTCTGTCCATGTGCTCCTAGAGACCGAAGGCAGATTTAAAATAATAATAATAAAAAAATGCCAGCATTATTAAAGCCAGTATACTTGATGCCAAGCTCAATTTGAAGCCAGTAAGCATCAGACTGTATTTCTAATCAGTTTTAGAATGTAACGTATTCCATATTGGGTTCACTGGAATTTGTCTCCCTGCTTTTTACTGGCCAGCTGCACTCCCTATGCATTTTTAAAACATTTCAGCAAAGGCTTTTGCTGTTCTTAGCAGGTTAGTAACTTGGGGTCTATTTCTGAGCTCATTCGTCATTCTGCGATGGCATTGAGTTAGGTTGGCAAGGGAAGGATTTGAGGCATGGGGTGGGGGGGTGAGGTCACTTCTGATCCCAGCAGGGAATAGGTGAACTTCATTTGCCTTTACAATACACGCACAGTTACTGCACCTTGGAGGGGCTCTCAGGTGCCGCTCAGATGGGCGCATGTAAATGCCCTGTCAGATGCGGAGCCGGAATATTAATGCTTCTTCCACCACCGCACCATAATAAAGCTGTACACAGCAAGCTTAATATGCAGCTAGTCTGGGGAATTGTATAAACTTAGATAGCCCAGTGTGAAAGACAGCAATGGAAGAATGCTTGCTATGCCACAGTTTCCATCTTGTTCTCCTTTGATCTGTAGCAAAATGAAAACATCATCCTTTCCTCCTCTCTGAGTTGTCTCCCCAACTCTGCCACCTCCCAATCCACCACCAGAATTTCTTTGCATGCGCTGGTGTGGAGAAATGCAACATAATTTGTTTCATATGGTTAATTACAGGCGTTCGAATATTTAAAATTTTAAATAGCCACAGTTCCAGCTTTTCCTGTTAAAAGTATGTGATTTGAACAAAGGGATTACAGTGTAAATATTTGTGGTGATTTGTAACACCCTTCTTTCCCCATTAAACACACACACGCGTTCAATTTAACTCGTGCTGACTTAAAGGACTTCTGTACCTTCATTTGTACTTTTTTTTTTAAGCAACTCTCAACTGGAACTCCATTAAAATATTTTACCATTATAGTTTTGAGTTCGCTGTTGCTTGAGGTTTTAAAGAGGATTTTGTAATGTGTTCATTTAACAGTATCAACAGCTGTCAGAACCCGTTGTGGTAAATCCACAAAACGTACAAAGAAAAATACACACATTTCCTGAAACAAAACACTTGGAAAAATAAACTGCCAAGCATTGGCGAATTAGAAGTTTGCAGACAGGGAACCAAAGTGTCTCATCTCTCGGTTCGCCCTGGAGACTGATCTCTGCAGGTCTGATGCAAGGCTCGGTCCGGGAAGGTTCACCTGGGCAGGTTGCTCCTCGAAGGCAGTGCAGAGTGTACAATTGATGTGTGCACAGAGGTAGGCTGGGCCTCAGCTCTCCCTTTTTTCCCCTCCTTTTTTCCTTTTGATCCCTCTAGATAGATAAAACACCAAGTTCTTAGAGTGCTAAACAACAAATTACATCCACCTGAAGGTGAGATGATCAGGTTTAAATTTACTGTAAGAGAGGCAAGAAGGTGCCTTGCACACCTTTTTCCAGATAGTGTTGCCAGTGTGTTATTCACAACCAAATCTCCTCTCTGCCAGGCAATTCCCAGCGGGAACCGGGAGCAGATATGTTGATGAAGGGGATACCTGGGGACCTTTGGTCACTCACAATGAGTTTTTGTTTGTGTCTTCACTGTTGTTAACGTTGGTGCTGAACAATTACACCTAGAATTTGATCTCAGTTTTAGATAGAGGCAAATCCACTGATTAAAAAGTCCATTAAAATAAATGGAATTATTATGAAACCTGCAAGAGTGCTTTCAAAAAGAGCACAGGTGTTAGTGCCTCTCCTCCACCCCTATTCTATTTTCTTTTTGAACTTTCTAAAGAACAACAAGGAAACCTCCTGCCAAGCATCAGGGAATTTAAATTTATATTCATCAGTTGTTCATTTTATGTAATGATGCATAAAAAAGCTGTGAAAAAAAATCACATCTGTTAATTTTTAAGGAAATAAGATGTAGGTTGGCTTCTTACCTTAGTTGGAGCACAATGTACTAAATGCCAAGTCCAATCTTTTATGTTTCAAATACAGTTGCTCTTCAGGCAAGAGGATGCAACCCCCAAAAACCAAAACCTCAAGCATTTTCCTTCACCAACTCAAGGTGTACCATGACTTTATGGTTTATTTACATTTAGGGGGAGGCCCACAATGAACCATTGACTGCCATTTTAACTCCCCCACCCTAAATCCTTTTGAGTTCCCAGTTAAAACAATGCATTAACCAATGTTAAATTTTGAATCACAGAAGTTTCTTTCTTATTCTTTCCTACCTTAAGATTTCTTTTTAAAATTATTCTTTTATATTTAAAAGTGAACATTGGGCTACTGAAGAATGATTTAAAGGCTCAAAAAATTTTAATAATAAATCATAACCTTCTCATGTTGTGTTTTTGTTATGTTAAGGGGAAAAAATCAATAAGGAAAAATTTAATTCTGATAAAGATACTCTTGGATCTTTGAAAACAACTGCTATCCTTTTAACTAAAACATTTGAGCAGCTTCAAAGACTATGTATTTCTTCTGATCTTGGAACTGTGTGACTGGTAGCAAAAAAGAAAAAAAAATCTTATTCTACATACAAGTGGATTGCTTAACAAGTCAGCACAGACACGTACTTGTTTGTACAATAGAGATAAAAATTCCTGTATAAAAATAATTCAGCTGCTGACAGCAAGCATTGTTGTTGGACCTGTCTTTTGTGCTTGTCCCAGCTCTGGGCCCTCCTCCCCTCCTATCTGCTTGGGGCAGCCTGCTGCCTGAAGACTCCTGACCAGAAGTTAATTGCTATATATTAAGAATATAGGTATTATATTTAAGGAGGAATATACCAAGTCCTCCTATATGCTTTTTGTTCTGCTCTCTGATGTAAGTGTAGCATTGCCAGCAGAAGGGTGGTAGGCAAACACTCTAATACGGAAAATGACTTGAAGGCAGTTAGGGGAAATTTGGCCTTCAAGTCCCATTTGCTCTGCAGTGTAGCATCAGTTTCTAAACTTTTGTTTTTAATCTAATTCTGATTTACCCTGTCACATCCCATATCAACCCTCACTGCACTCTACTCATGTTGAGTAACATTAGTGTCAAATGGAATTGGTCAGGACTGTGGACCTGTGACTCATACAGATGGTTGTGGGTGCAGGTTACATGAAGCTTTACGTCCTGTCCTTTCTAACAAACATTAAAATGTGCTGCACTTTTGAGCAGGGAATCAAGAGTAGTACCTGAGGCTATTTTTCCCCTCTTTTCCATTTCTTGGTGCACCCACATTTTTGGTAAGATAGACTCTATAAAGGGTCTGAGGCTGGGAGAGGTGTAGAGAGAGAAGGGTGGCAGAAGTTACTGTAATGTTCTCCAGTAGGAGTTCAAACGAAATTCCCACAGCAGAGAGCCTTTGGGTTTAGTAGTGGACAGTCAGCATGGACACATGGCCCTTTCAAAACTCTTAGTCTCAGTCTTTTACACTGGCTGGGATAGCATTTCCACATACTTCCATGCATTCACCTGGCTTGGGGTACTTGGGGTGAGAGAAGAGGAGGGCTTCATTGGGAATTCTGTCACTAGACTTTTTTAAATGTCAGGAGGTTAGTAAGGTGTCAGTTAGCATTCAGGCAAAGGATTCTTCCCCAGACTGATAATTGGGAAGCATGAAAATCCAAAATCCCACGATACTCTCTAATAGCTGGGGTGGCCCGGTGGTGGTCGGTGGACAACACAACCTTCTGAATGTCAGCTGATGTCTGCATGACCTCTTCTTCTTGGATTAAGTGCTGCCACTGCAGAAAGGGAGAAATCAGGATGACAAATACCAAAGGACAGGATTTTCACTCCATTGAAGTAAACCTCTGGCTTCTCTTCTCTTCCTCTTCTTTTTCACTCTGTGCCTTTTGGAAGCAGAAACTTCTAAAATTAGTGCCACTCCAAGCCGATGAAAAAGCTGTTTTTCTGCCATAGTGGATGTTTACACAGGAGAGGCAACTTGAGGGGAGAAAGGCTTTCTGGAAGGGTGGAGGGACGCGTGTTAATCTGTGCTGCTGGAGGATTGCAGTACTGCCTATGAGCAACTCTGGGCTGTTTTTGATAAATTACCATGTTTAGAGATAGGTTTGGCTCTTAAGGGCTTAGTTTTATGAACAAAGTCTGTAACGATGTTTGCAGCCTCTGTCTGTCTCTTAGCCCCTTTGGCTTGACTAGAAGCTCTATGTTTAGTTTAAGCTCAGTCTGGAAGATATAACAATTTTGCATTAAAAAAATGAGGAAATCATAGGAAGAAAAACCCTTTGCTTTTTGGATGAATCTTACTGATAATTTGCTAAAGCTCATTTGAATTTTAAGCACTTCTTTAATCTTCAAAGGCTAAATTGCTTTATGAATATGCATGGTGTGGGCAGACTTCAGTTCATTACCTAGTTGTAAATTCTAATGACCATTAGGTCCTTCCAGTAATTGCGAATTGTTTTGCATTTTTGATTGGCCTATTAACATGTACATTCGGTGCACATCAGGCTGGCCTGTCAGCCTGCTGAAGGAGAAAAAAAAGGTGAAAATTGTTTATAGCACCAAGATTCTTAGATTTTCAATCTTGCAAAATTGATGATATAAAAAAATTAAAGCAGTGTTTTTTCTTCTCAAGATTGAAAGTTCACCAAGAGATTTGACATATTTAATTTACATGATGACTTTGCACTCCTTCATTAATGCAATTTGCATATGAAGCTGTTGTTAATCACTTTTGATCATGTTTTGTGTATTAGCTGCCTCAGTGGCTCTCCTCCTCAGATGCCCCAGTAGAAAGGAGCAAAATGATGCATCTTCTTGCCAAGTTTCCTTTAGTGAATTGAGGAATTAGAAGTCTAACCTTGAGTAATTACATATGTTTTATCCGTTTTCTTTTAACGTTAAGTACAGTTTGTGGACGTGTTGGCTGGAAATCGTTCTCATTTGGGAAGAAGATTGTAAAATTTAAGTATGCGATTGAGGCTTATCCAGAGATGCACAGAAATATGGGTTGCCTGTCTCTGTCCCCCACAGACACTGCTGGGCAGCTTCATTGTTAGCAATTTGATGGCAGGGAGGCTTGGATGTTGCAGTATTAAGACATCAGGTTTCTCTTTTGGAAGAGCGAAATCTACAAACCTTTCTAACAATGCTTTGGCTTTCTTTAAATAAATGGCTAGCACCTCAGTAGTCTCTTGGCTCTGGCTTTCGATGCCTCTTTTACCTTTTAGATTCAGTGAGTTTTCCTGCTCTGAGAGACCATGTGTCCTTTTCTAGTGGCTAAAGTAAATTGTGGTCCCCAGGCTCCCTCGTACCTCCCTCAAGGTACATGAGGGCCCTGGTTGTGAAAACAAGGTGCTAACTAACGGTTTCCGATTTTTGAGAGCCTGGGATTTTGGTGTTTGCCTTTGCTATGGAGTAGCCTCTGCCGTATTATTGATGTTCATCTTTGGTTTATGAGTTCATCACTGGTTAACAAGCAGAATCAGAACACTGAAACTGATATTCTGATTAAAAGGAATGTTTAATGAAAGAAAATAAATCGTGATGGAAAATGAATAGTGTGTAAGAAACATAACTATAATTTTAACCTCCTAGGGACCTAGCCTTGCCCTACCATGACTCTCATCCATACCATGCTAAAAGCATGCTTCAGTTCAAAGTTGTTAATATTCAGCTGGGAAACAGTATCCAGAACACAAATAAATTATTAAGTGCATGAACTTTTTAGGCAGTAAGATGAACTGATGGGGTCCATCTGTGAGATCCAGGGGCTTTTTATTTGTGTGTGTCGAGCGATTCTGCCCTCTCCGACTTCACAGCCTTTGGTCTCCGGCCAACTGCATGCATAATTGATTCCACACGCACTATCATTTTCTTGATGTAATTGCTTTACTAAGATATGATGAAATCTAATGGATAATTTGCTATTTGAAAATGGGCAAAAAAATCTTCATACTTTATGTTGGGGGTGGGTGGGGAGTGGAGAAGGGGGTGTTCAGGTGACCTGGTATTTAAGAAAACAAAACGAAAAAAGGCAAGGCTTAACTTAGGCATGCTGCTTTGCTTGGCTGTGAACAGGAAGGTCTTTGTGACATAGGGAAGCCCGTGTATAAATCTCTCTCTCTCTATCTCATATCGACCCCCTTCATTCCTTCTCTCTCTGTCTCTCCCCCAAACTTTACAAGAAAGGGATCCTAACAAGGTAAAAAGTAAACAATTTAGTCATCACAAGCCTTATTATTCAGTCTATCCAAGAGTTTTGCCATGTCGGTTTATTTAACTTCCAGGAATGTAAACAGTGACACAGCCCTTGAAGCAGCAAGAAAGATTACAGTATTAGAGTTAAAAACCTGAGCATGGAGTAGCTGTGCTTTATACTCAGCTATAATAACACTTTACATTGAAACATAATGGTAAGTCAAAACCAACTGGAAACTTCTGCTTATATGGAGTACAAATTTCATTCTAATAGATTGGCATAATCTAGTGTAGCCAGGGTAGATTGTTATATAATGGAGAAATTGTATAAATGTCAAGTACACAAATAATTCTACAGGAAGTAAATGAAAAGTATTAGAATTTCTTAAATCACCATTAAATTTTGTTGGGGGACATTCTCATTAGCTCTTTCTAGTTCATGTGTGGCTTTACATAAGCCTTTTGAAAATGTATTTTGAGGGAATTTACAGACATTGAAACATTGTTTTAATCCAAACCAGTTCATGCTTTAAATGTACTCTAAAAAAATTATACTGTTTTTCAAAGTACTTAAAGGGAGTGGAGGGGTAGAAAGCATATAAAACAAATCCATCTCACTGTGGCAAACTGTTTTTCAAGTAAAGTCATAATGAACAACACATGATCTGAAATTTGATCAGCAAACATATACTTATGCCAAGGAATTTTCTTTCTTTTTTCTTCTTTTCTTGTGTGTGTGTGTGTGTGCGTGCGCCCGCCATTCACATACCAAGAATTTGTAAATCAGTAAACCAGGCAGGGAGTATCTATTCTAAGGGGTAGATCAAATTCTAATACTCAGAATGTTGCAGAGGCTGTCTTTTTGAAGAGACAACACCTCCAGCACTATTAACAACAACAACAACAACAGCAACAAACTTTTTACAAAACTGGAAATGACAGGATAGTTTTAGGAGGGTTAAAAAAAAAAAAGCACTACCTTCTGATGCTCAAAACTTCAAACTATTAATAGACCACCAGTGAGATAGACTGCCTTTGTGCCTTGAAATGCAAAATGAGGGAAATAATTAGCAGAGGAACAAAATTCTCAAAAATTGAAGAACTTCTGTGATTACTGAGGGTACAGTGAAAGGAAAATGCAAATTTCTTCCTGATCTTAATTAGATTCGATTGTGCAGTGGGTGTGTTGGATTTGGGAGGAGGTTGGGGGCAGGGAGTGCTGGGGGGTGAGGCAGAGGCTGAGTGACGGAGAGACAGGTTAGCAAGGGCCTGGCTGTGTGGCAGGAACAAAGGCGGCTTCCAGTGCAATGCAGTGTAGGGTGCTTTAAGCCAGATGCTGGTGGTACTGGACTCCTGAGCCTTTAAAATTGTCTAGGCTTGTTACCCACTGGGGCTAGGGGAGTCCACTGGCTCTGCATGGGGTGGTTGGACAGTGACATTTGCCCCGCTGGGGCTGATTTAGAAAGAGGAAGCAGCCCGTGGCCAACTTTTCCTTTCCACATGGCTAAGACATTATAGAACCTTACCTTGGGTGCTAGGGCAATCAGCTTCTCACTGGACCCTCTGTACAGAGCCCCCCACAGGGCACAGCCCAAACACACTCCTTAGAGTTTAATGGTGGTGGTTGGTCAGAGTTCTGCCAAAGTGTGTGTAGCAAGTTTCGCTGGCGGCTTTTCCCCTTGCATGAAATAATAAAAGTCCTGGCCAAAGCTTATGAATCTATTTTTGTTTCATTAACATTATTTATTATACATTTTATTAATATTTTTAGGAGGGACTGTGCTCTCATTTGACCATTTGTAGTTATAATTAATACATTCCGTACTGGTTGTAAAAAATGTACTTGCATTTAATTGCAAGTCAGGATAAATTAATGGGTATGATTTAAAACAAAACTCACTTAAAATATTCTTGCAGGGAGCAGAGGAGGGGGCAGTCCCTGTATTTAATTTATTTTCTGGGTGAGTGTCTGTGGCGAGAAGGTGGAGAGGATTGTGCGGTGTGACGGGGTCGGGGTGTGTGTGCAGGATGAGGGGGCACAGAGGGGGAGGGGCGGCCAGGACCTCTGTTCTTTTCTTTAATTTCTGAGGTTGCCAGGAGGGGCTTAAGGAAAGTGGTCAAGTCCATCTGCTCTGGAGAAGGTGGTAAAGAAAAGAGGTTAGTGGCAAGGGGGAAGGAGCACAAAGGGAAAATTGTGTGTTGGGAGCATTGCTCTCCCTGGCTGTGGTGTAGCCAGACTGGTTTAGCAGACAGAATGATAGATTGTTTTGTCAAGGGTCCCAGGGTGCGCCCTGAACTTGAAGCACTTTGTTTATCTTGAATAGAAAGGGAAAAGCACAGACATAATCGATGTCTAGTTTTTAGGAGCTGGAAAGAGGTAGGAGAACAGAGAAGACTCGGGAGGGGCGGGGGGAGGGTGCGGGTCTGGTTGTGGCTGTCCATTAACAGATGAACTTGGCCGAGGGCCAGGCTTTGGAGGCGAGGTGTCAGGGTCCCAGTGCAGCCAAATCTTTTCAGCACCCCCCTCTTTCTTTCTTTCTTTCTTTTTTTTTTTTTAAATACCTGCCGACTGTACATCAAATGCTCTTAGGTCTTTTGGCTAAAGGCAAAAATAAAATAAAATAAAAAGACACACAGCTCAATATTTTTCTCCTCTGAACCAGTTGAGGCCAGTCTTTTGGCTACACACATGGGTTCTATCATCTTTCCTGGCTTGCCATTGGGAAAAAAAAGAGTTGTGATAACGCCAGTAACCGGAGGGCTGGGATTGGAAAGGCTGGTTGTGTTAGGAGAGCAGTGTGTGTGAGCTCATGGGTGCAGCTGGGCAGGGCATGGCTAGTGGGCCTGCGTGTGCAGGTCGGAAATCAGTGGAAACTATTTTTTTTTTTAATGGCTGAAGTTTAACTTGTTGGAAAGGACTTGTGAATTAATCTGTTGGCAGCCGAGAAAGATAATACACAAGAAAAGCCCAGGAACGGCCAGGGATGGGAAAAAGGCGCCCTTGTTGGCAGCACAGTATTTCCTGTGCAGGGCTGATGGCAAACCCATGTGTTTGACTGGTTTTGTTTTCGATTATCTTATCTTTTTTGGTCTGTTTCTGTGTTTTTTAGTTTATTGTGACATTATGCATTCCATATATGAGTGTTGGCAAGCACAAGTCATCAGCCCAATAACTTCCTGACATTTTTAGCTCTTTTAATGTGCAGTCCTGGTCCTCTTGCCACCAGTGGCGAGGTAATTGAATTTCCCTGTTACTTACTGGCAGGAGGCATGTTCTAGTTCCCACCAGAGAGGCTGCTGGGGCTAAAGCCGGGTTCATAGAATTCCAGCTAGGGAACACCCGGACATCCAAGTCATTTGGAGAGTTGTCCAAAATTATGTACTATTAACATAATACACCCTCCCCCCATAGCCTTGCAAAGGCACCATTGTGAATATCCATATAAAATGTGATAAAATCAGTTTTTGTACCCCAGGCTGAAACCTCATAAGGGACATAGGTTTTTAGACTCTTCATTTGTTAGCAAATAGAAACTAGAAAAGTTTGGGGGCCTCTGGGCTCATTTGATACAGTACCCACAGAATTCAGCCTTAGATGCAGTCTTAGTTCCACCTAGATGTCTTTGTAAGCTCAGTTGGTAAGAAAGGGAAGAGAGGCTCAAAGAGGGGGTAATAAACCTTTAAAATAGGTTTCATCTCCTTTCTTTTCTTCTTCAGCCTCTGATTATGTGAAATACAGTGGTTCAGTTTAGAAGTGAGGAGGTACTGAGATTTCTAGTTGTATAATCCTAGGCACATTTTAATCTCTCCAAGCCTCAGTTTTCCTCATCTGTGCAGTGGGTGAAATTGTAGGGCCCACCGCATTGTGTGAGAACCCTTGCAGGCACACATGGGAAGCAGTTAACAAGCACTTATTAGGGTAAGCACTTATGATCATGCCTTGTGGCTTGGAACTTTTTTCTCCTGTAGGAATGGGGGTCTTGATAGTTCCTCATGCATGGGGAGGGTAGCTTGGGATGAGAGGAGAGCAGAGCAGATGGGTTTTAAAGTATGGGGTCTTTTTATGCCTCAGGGTTTTTTATGCCACTGGCTCAGCCTAGTATATTTTCCAGTCTGAGACGCTTGGGTTGGGGGTGGGGGTGGGGGTGGGGGTGGAGGGGCGCAGTTCAGTAACCATTGCAGATCTGGTGACTGGGGTGTAGGGCAGGGGCTTCTGACCACTGACAATTCCCACAATGCATGGGATTTTTCTGTCCCCATAGAAATGTGCTACCCTATGAGTTCTTGGGTGTGTGACAAAGTCACTGTGGGTTCAGATTTCTGCTTCACCATCAGCTTGTTGAGAGGGTCCGGGCAAATCATTTAACCTTTCTGTGAAATGGAGACCGCCCAAAGTCCCTACCTCATGGTGTCTGAAGGGTAAATGAGAGAAAGCGCACGAATCACTTGCTACCCAGGGTACACATGAGACTTACTGTTGTCATCGCTGTATCTGATGTTCTATTCCTCTGTCCCACAGCAGCCCCTGAAGTGAGGATTCTCAGCCCCCCTTGCCAGGGTAGAAATCTGAGGCTTATCAAGGGTTGAATAACTGCCTTGAGGGTCCATGGTGATCAGGGATTTTAGTTTGTACCCCCTGCTACGTTCTCAGTAACGCAGCTGTTTGGAGTGGGGACTGCTCACCCACTGGGGAGGAAGCTTTGGTGCTAGACAGTTGGCCCTCCCATGGGTTCTGTGGTCAAGTTTTTATATTTTCTGGGAAAGAGGAGAATTTTCCCATCCAGTCTCTGGGTGGATGTCCCAGGCATATTGGAGGAGCCTTGGAGTTGTTGGAACAGTTACAGTGTAAGGAATTCTGCTTTGCATGTGGTTACTTTCTGGCCTTTTCTGAGCCAGAACTTGGGCAAGGGTCTTGTGAAGTAGAAGGAGGATGATTTATTATTTGTGTGTGATGTGTGATCAGGAGGCAGGAGTGGGTTGACCAAGAAACCAAACTAAGACTTTTAAGGACTGGTGAATTCTGGCTTTCTCTTAGGCCTTGGCTTCTCTGGGCACATCTTTAAAGGCTGTAGTGAGTGGAGATTCAGAATTACACCATAAGGTAGAAACTGTGACTATATGTGTGTGTGTTTGTGTGTGGGGCACGTTGGGGACAATAGTATGCTTCAATCTCTTATGTGAAGGGAGGTTTTCACTTCTGACTGAAGAAGTGCTGTGGTAAGGCAAATCCAGAGATTGAGGGAAATTTTGAATGGAAACTGCAGTCAACAACTCCATATGATCCACTTGTGGCTTTCCCTGAGGCAGTTTTCAGCTTCATGGCCCTGCTTTAGTCACTCAGCAGGCTGCTCTGACACCATTAATATTTGCTGAAGCAAGGCCTGAAGTTCTTTCTAGAGGGATTACATAATGTATTCCAAAACCCAATGGCAATGTTTCCCCCCCATTCTCCACCCATTGACGCCACCATAGTAGTAAGAAGGCCTACCTACTGTGTGCTGAAGCCCCTTGGAGAGTGAAAGGTTGGCAGGAGGGAGTACTGCTCATTTGGAAAGTTTTCTGTCCACACGAAGAAGGCTGTTCAGATCCTCTCCCAAGGGTCTCACTGGTGCAGATACAAGGGTTTTTCCAGTTGGGGATGGGGATACAGATAGCTCTTCCAAAGCCTCATTTTCATTTCTTACTCTGGCCACCCTTGATGGCTTGCGTGCCAGTCCCTTCCTCCACCCACCTCCTTCACATTTCCCTCACTTTGCTTTACATAACCGTGGTTCAAGAGAGTAGTGGGGCTCCCTGACTGCCCCAAAAGAGAAGCTCTTGGTTTTATTTCCTGGGACTCCTGGACTGGAAAGCTGAATTGATAAAAGGAATACTATTGCTTTAGAACCCTTATTTTTTTCCCCCTAGTTTTTCTTTTATTCCTTTAAAAATCAGGCCAGATCTCTGATGGTGGCCTTTTGTTTCTTTTTTCAGTTCTGCCTTCGTTAAGGTAAGCACGAATTTAACGTCCCAAGAGGCAGGCTGGTGACCCTTCAGGCCAAGTGCCTGAATGTGGCAAAGCTACAATAAATATCGAGTGGTGAGAGCAATGGAAATTTAACAAAGCCATAACGGGGGAGATCTCAGAGGGGCAGCGGACTGGTTAAGAGGCTGTTGGATGAACTGGGTAGTATTTCTACTTCAACCTGATTGAAATGTCGACTGAAAATCAATGCTGTTGACTAGTGATAATTTACAACGTTCCTGGTGCTAAGTAGTTCCCCGTTTAAGAATGTGTTGGCTAGGCAGAGATTAGTGCAGGGAGTTGTGTGTGTCACGATGAATCAGACGCATTATAGGTCAGCCCTTTATTTGTCTCATCATGACTTTTACACAGTTGTCATGTAATTTATGACTGCTTTCACGTTGTCAAACATTTTCATTGCATCTTCTTTTTAACACACTCCTGACACAGACACACTGCATTTGAAGGCTTGGTATTGTTTCATAATCCGAGAGGAGGCCTATAAACTATCAAATTATACTATCTTTGGGCTAATCTAAATGCACTGCAGATTAAAATCAGAGCTCACTTGTCCCTGATGCAAATTATTAAGTTCTAATTATAAATATCCGTTTAACTATCCCATACATTTTTTTTTTTTGCAAACCCTTTTGAGCACTGCTGTCTGTGATGGGGGAAGAGGCATAGGAGACAATCTGTGGTAATTAATGTACACTTCTCAAATGGTAAAGGATAAACATATGCCACTTTGTTTGTCTTATTTATTGATTGATTAGATGTATAGCAACTTTGGCATTGGTACAATCTGAAGTTGAAATTCTTTTAAAAATGAAAACTATTAAAAAAAATGAAAGCTATTTAAAAATCTTTTGGGGAAGAAACCAAAATATAACCAATCAATCAGTAGCTTTCTATTAGAAAATACCATCCTAAAATATGGGATTCTGTATTTGATCAAATCATCAGTTTCTGAATTTGATCAGATCTAAAATTTGCAAGAATTAAGAGTAAGAGAGACCATGACTGTTTTGTACCAAGAATGTGAAATCATGTTCTAGAAAAAAATCCTATAGTTCAAAAAACCCTGCATCTTTTTTCCAGCTCTGCTGTGATCCTCTACTAGAAAATAACAGTATGTGACTATCATGTGAAGAATCTTCAGTTGAGAGCATTATGATAAACTAGTTTTGATAATCAAACAATAAAGCAAGATGAAGATCACATAAAAAGTAATAAGAGCTTTACAAGTAGACATTTGCTCTTCTATGAAGGCCACAGAAAAATTACTGAGACTAGTTTGGACTGGTGATGAATTGAGATCTTTGGGACATTATGGGTTTTCTAGAACCAAATATTGACTTTTAGAAATATTGGAAAGATACTGGTCTGAGAACTGGGGTGTCTGATCCTGATGTATCTTGCTGTAGGGCCTTGGGTTCCCCTCATAGTTTTAGTTTTCTCATATGTAAAATAAGTTGTTTGAACTAGGCAAATCTCTAAGCTTTGGCATACTGTGAATACCCCTGACCAGTTTCCTTCCCCGACTTTTTGGAATCTCTTTGCAGATTGGGGCTTACTTGCAAAGTGGACAGAGGATTTTCTTGATTTGACTCAATGATGGAAGCTATGGTGAAGAATAAGGCTTAGGCTCGTGATTCTCCCAGCTGACAGCTCAATGGTGTCTTTCAAATTGCTGGAAGCAAAATTAAAGCATGGTATAATGGAATAATTCATAGAAGTTTCCAACCTTATAAGATCGCTCCATCTTTTAATTGTTGCAAGCTGTTTTTTTTTTTTTTTTTTTTTTTTAAATACACTCCAAAGACTGTAATGTGTATTTTTTTCTAAGCCTGCTTTTTTCTTTTGGACAATTGTAAGTATGTCAAAATAGAAATACGTTTGAAAAAGAAGTCAGTTGAATTCAAACAACCAGGTATTTTAAATTCAATTAACTGACTGAATTCAGTGATATTTTCCTTCTTCCTTTTCCTAAAAGCTGGTTTCTCTGTATGGACATAGCTTGCATATGCTGAGTTCTTGGAGTTTCGAATTCTTGCTTGTTAAAGGCATCCGATGCAACATGTTTAGAAGAACTCTCCCTCTGTTAGTGTTGGAAGACAGCATAAATTGAGGAAAATGTTCTTGTTCTTTTTTTTAAATTCCTCATGAGTAGGTAAAAGCATATGGCCTGTTCTAGGACATGTGATCTTTGCAATCCATTTTCTAAACTTGTTGTTTACCACTGACTTTTAGCAAGGAACTTTGTTTTCCACACTGTCCAGAAAATACTGCTTGTACATGACATTAAATTAGATGTAAGATGTTTTCAGAAACATGCTGAAGAGGAACATTGAAAATTATCTTACGGATAATGATTATCTAAAACTTCTCTTATGATCCCATGTGTTTAGGAAAAGGAGAAAATGAATCAGTTGTGAAATATGTGTTCCTGGTAGGACACAGACACTCTTGAGATCTATAGCTTCAATAAAAAAGTAATTTATTTAAATTATTGCCTCTTTAATTTACAATGTTTTAGGGGGTTTTTATTAGTAGTGCTCTGTCAGGCCAGTGATAATCAGCTATTTCAGATTTTGCATGCTTTTCTGTCTCTGGTAAAAAAAAAAAAAACACCCAAAAATGAGCAAGGGGAAAAAATAAAGTTTAGTCTTAACCCAACCCAAAAGAAGATCAATGGACTGACTGAATGAATGGCAGCTACCAGAGTCTGTCCTTTCCCCTTCAGTTATTACCTGAAATGAAAGTTCAATAGCATTCATGCCAAAGAGATAGGCAACAAAATATGTATTCAGACATGAAGTTTAGGATTTCATAGCCTGTTATTCTCTCTTCTCCCACCTTCTATTGTATTGTACAAATGTATCAGCTGGTGTATTGTTAATGTATGATAGGAAGCTGCTGCTAGGACAGCCTTGGCTCGCTAACGGGGTCAGCTGTGTCACAATGTGATATATGGATTATGTTTACCATGGCATATTTTGTTTGTGAGCTGGGCTGTGAGATGGGAGCAGATGATAAGTGAAGAGACCCTACAGTTTTCATACTAGTTCTTGTGGTCCTGAGTCTCCAAAACAATAGCCTTTTTTTTTTTTTGTCGTTACCGGAGATCAAACTCACAATCTTGTGCCTGCCAAGTAGGTGCTTAAGCCACTGAGCCAAACTCCCAGCCCTTCCCTGAAACAATAAAGCACCCCTGATCATGGGGAGATATTTATAGGGACATAATGGACTTCAAAGTTTTAGATCTCTGGCTTAAGTTTAAGGTGTGATAATCCATTACTTTCGCATCTTTGCTTAAAGGGCTTGTGTAACTTAAATAAATCATTTAGAGTTTGTTGCTAAAACTTTTGCCAGTTCATGAGCTACTAAGCTAGTTGAGTAACTTTTCAGTGGCTGTCTTTGTCCTTGATTCATTTACTTGGATTCTTGTGTGTTTGTACAGTTTCTAAATTTATTTCTCAAATTTCATTAGCCACTGACTTTTCTTAATGATGTGTTGTATACCTGTAACAGATTTATTATCATTATTTCTTTTCAAAAAGAAAATCTCCAAACTCATCAATTTTGTCATCATAAGATAAAGTATACATACACACACACACACACACACACATTTATGTCTATTTTTACATATATCCACGCATACATACTTGTACATATATAATGTTTGTATATATAGAGAGTGAGGGAGGGAAAGAGAGAATATGTTGGAAGATATATAGAACTTATCATGATTCCATTAAATAAGCATAGAAATTTTAAAACATTTCCCAGTAAGATGTCATTTTCTTCATATTTCATCTTAGGGAAGCCCATCTTCATGTTACTTGTCTGCGAGTTTGTTATTCACACGGCCTGGGTTGAGGATCACATTTGCAAACTTAGGGATCCCAATCCTGGGCAGAAGTTCTACATGGCAACCTTTCCTTTTCATCTCCATAAAGAATGAAGGCTATTCTTTATTTCGTCTCTCAACACTTGTTGAATTGAAGCCTCCCTTCTTGGTAGTTCTACCACAAGTGTATTTCCCTGTGACCCATCTCTGCATCTGGTTAAATGGACTTCAGTAATCTATACAGTTACTTTTTACTTATTTTATATCCTGAAAGATATTAAGTCCAACAAGCTTTTACCCACTGAGTCTACAGAGAAAACAGTCAGGTAATTTTTGTTTCAATCTTTGTGTCTCTCTGGAGCACTAGTTCCAGAGGCTGATCAATAGGTTTTATTGTAGACCTCACTGTCTCTAAAAGCATTGTGACCTTATCCTGTCTAAAAATAGTATGTGCTCTTGCCTGCAGAACCTTGACCTGTGAAAACCCATTTGGAACATAACTGACATATCTAGTCAGCTGTAGATCCAAGACATGCTCTGTGAATGAATTCAGTGCAGAACTGTCCAAGAAAACGCATTCTTGGAAGGAAAATAAATACCAGTTCTAAACCCTGGGAGTGCACCTGCTTATCTGATACAGTCATGGGCCACATGATGGGGAGTGAAGAAGACTGGAGGCTTTTGGGGCAGTTAAGAGAGTGAGGACTGTCATAGAGAATTGCTGGAGAGTGCGTTCAGTCCTAAGTAAGGAAAAGTGCTGTACAAGGAGCAGGGATTTTGAGTTGACATGCAAAGCAGCTTCCATCTAGTTCCATGGTCCTGTTAGAGTGTGATTCTCACAATGCTTTCCTTGGCAGCTTCCATCTTGAACCTTGGTAGAAGGGATCCTCCGCACAACTCAGGTGAGAAGTATTTCTGAGTTTAAAGTAACTGTGCTCTTGCATACTAAGAAATTATTGTCACTTTATTATTTTTAGGTGTGATAATGGCTTTGCAGCTGTGCTTAAGAGAAAAAAGAAGTCCTTATCTTTTAAAGATACATATTGAAGTGTTTACTGATGCAATGATATGATGTCTGGAAGCAACTGAAATAAACCAGTTGGCAGGGGAGGTGATAGGGTTATAGATAAGACAAGAACAGCTGTGAGTTGCTAGTGGTTGGAACTGGATGACTTGGGTGTATTCAGGGATTGACTTACTCCATTCTCTCTCTGTTTGTATATATTTGAGATTTTCCTGGAAACAAAAGTATTGCATCACTGATAGGGGGCAAAATGGCCATGCTCAGCAAGTGCTGTTTCTACGTCAAGATTTGGGTTCAGAGGTAGGGAGAGGGCAAGTGTCCTGTGGGGAGGAAAGTACCTGTGAGCTCAGTTTGCTACCTAGAAGATGTATTGTTACATGGTGGCTGTCTTGGGGTGTGTGCTGTGTACTGTGCTCTGTTCTCTTGAGGAAAAGACATCCCAAACCTTTTGCAGGACTGGAGAGGAGGTGCTGGAGGTGGAGTTTGACTGATGTCGGTACAAGTGCCTCTTTTCATTGTGATGGGCATTGGGAAGGGTCAGGTGGGAATTGCCCACCTGGCTGGTTGCAGGATCTCCTCTCAGGGCTGGGGCACAATGTTGGAAGGTGACAGGGAGTGGGGCAGTGACTGCAGTGTTGGGAAGGAATATTCTGTTGCCCTGTGCAGCAAAAGCCAGGTCACTGATGGGCCTCCCACAGCCAGTCATGCCTGCTTTGTGGCCTGGAAGCTGAGACCAACCTTCCCAGTCCTTCCCAGACACGGGTCCCTCTGGTTTCACAAAATGTCTGCTCCCACTCGCTTCTCGAAGAGGCTATTATTAGCAAGTGTCACTCAGTTATCTGAGAGTGGTGCTTTTAGCTGCCATCTAAGTGCCTGACACTTGGGCTTACAGCAGATTAAATTAAATTTTAGGCTGGTTTGGCTTCACTGGCAATAGACAATAGGAGCAGCTGTTGTGGAAATGTAACCTGGCACCCTCAAGGATCTGTGTGTGTGTGCGCGTGCGTGAATGAGGTCTGTGTGTGCTCTCATGTTCGTGTTTGGGACTTCAGAGCATGCAGGTGACTCTTGGGAAGATTAAAGACCTGATGAGTCACCTGCCTCTTCCACTGTTGTGGGATCAGGGAAGGTGCCATTGTCTGGGGCTGACTGCTACAATACACCTCCTTTTCCTCTGCTGTCCACTTCATTCCTTCTCCAAAAGTGTTTGTTCAGACACATAGTTTTTCAAACTCAGTTTTATCATGCTTGATTGGGAAAGGGAATGTACAAAACTGGAGTCATTTTTTCTTCTTTCTGTTATTTGCACATCTATGTTGGGTCTATCTGCAAAGAGGGGGCTAAGCCTGTATGCATACACACTCATGGAAACCAGTGGGAAAATGGCGCAGAAGTGGAGACCCAGTTGGTCGGATGGCAGCAGCAGCAGATTCCTGTAGGTTCAGTAGCAGATGAGCCCAGGGTGGGGTTGGGGGGACGTCTGCTCTTTTTGATGGAAATACCTCCACTCTGCTTGGTGTTCTGTGGCTGCAGTTGTAAATTTAGGACCTTTATGCCTTTTAATATTGAGTCAGAGAGAAGCAGTGTACATCAAAGGCCACTTATTTAAAATTCTTCAGAAACCTCTGTGGGCATAATTTCTCCTTATTATAAACTGAATGCAAATGTGTACATTATTCCAGTGACGGGTGATGCTCTTTATTTTTATAATCTAGATTTAAAAAAAATTCGGTGGCACTTGATTTCATTTCTTCAGATTCCAGAATTTATACTCACTGATTAGTAATGCATTATGCAAATAACTCAGTTTACATATCCAAATACTGTTTTGCATCATTCACACCTCAAGTCTTGGAAAAAAAAGTGAAATGTTTCCTCAAAATAAACAAAACCTGTAGAAGAGTTTACTGTTAGGGTGAAAATTAAAGAGAACCCATTTGCCTGGGAACTTTTGAAGAAATTTTTAATACACCTGCATAAATAACTTTGCAAGTTTTTAAAACTCTTACCCATAGAATGTGCCATTCAAGGTATGTTGTGTTATATTTGGCTTTCTGAATTTTTCAACTTTTGGAAAAAGAGAAGCCATAACACTTATTTTGTATACACATTTATGTACAGATATGTGCAGCTGTAAGTGAATGTTTCAGCTGAATTATTTGAACGAAGTGCAGTACAATAATTGCTTACCATGACATGATTTTCATGCAAGTGAGAGAGACGAATAAGTAGGTGTAAACTTTTAATGCTCCATATTGAGAGAAAGCTAGTTAAAAACAGCCATCAATTTCTAAGTAATAGGTTGGCAAATGGCCGTGCCATCTGAAAAGTCTATCTTTTATTGTCAGTGGAGTAACTGAGGAGAATACAAGATGTGATCAGCCCTTATCTGAAAAAACAGGTCTCCACACCCACATGAATACTACTCTGGGGTCCCCCGACCTCAAGTGTTGGAACCAGAGTTGGCTTCAGAAATCTGCGTGGGATTCTAGTGGTTCCAATCTCACTTTTCAGAATACTGGACTTAGTTGCTGTTGCAGAGTATGTCATTTCAGTAGCCATTTCCCTCAGAAGAAAAGAAAGGAAGGAGGGAAGGAAGGAAGGAGGGAAGCAAGGAAGGAAGGAAGAAAGAAAGGGAAGGAGGGAAGGAGAGAGGCAGAAGGGAGAGAGGGAGGAAGGAAAGAAAGAAGAAGGGAGGGAAAGCAAAGCTTTTCATTTTTCTTTGCAGTGTGAGTGCAGTCATCTTGCTTACAAGATGCCCCACACCCATCTCTCCTTACAGGTTATGAACACATTTTTGGCACCACATAAAGTAAGCATTCCAACATGTTGTTAGTCTTTAACTTTCACGTCATTAAAAGTCTGATGCAGTGACTTTAAGCTTCTTGGAGATGGTTCAGGGCCCAGCACCTGACAGGTTCTGTATTTTGTATTTCTCAATACAGAGGTTATAGAATCAAAAAACCCCATAAAAAGTCTTAAAGATGTTGATACCTGTGGACAGAACATGCATAGTCCTTAGGTTCTCTTGCTTGCCGCACTTTCATAGTTAATGCTTTTTCTGTAGCAAAGTTGGAAAGTGCCTCTTAGTTTAGTTGGTTGAAAAAGAGACTTCTTGGCTTGGTACTACCTACCAGAGACTCCCTGCTTCCTGTGAATGTTGGAATTGAAAAAAATCTCACTTCTCTTAATTTTCCTTTCAAGGGTTGAGAGAAGTGTGCCATCGGTCTTTAAAAAAAAAAATGAACTTTGCTATTGCTAGAGATTCCAGGAAGGCAGATTTGGGGCCTACTGTGGCTTCAGGTCTCAGCTTGAATGATAGAATATCAGTAACAAATAGCTGTAGGAAATATGACTTTGAATGACTACATCTGATCTTTGCCCACCAAACAGCTGCGTGTTGGTCTGTCCAGCTCAATTTGAGTAGAAATTGTTGAGCCCGTAAGAACCCTTCCCCAAACCTCCCCTTGCCCTCTGCCCGGTGCCTTATGGCGTTTCTCTTACATTGTGATACTGAATGGACTTACTTCTATAATGGTGATGAGTAGGTCTTTTTCTTGCAGTTTTGGGGATATCATGCACTGTGAAATGCCACTAAGTTACATTCACAGCTCTTTAAGTTTCTTTTTTCTTGAGACAGGGTCTCGGTAATTCACTATGTAGCGGTGGGCTCAAACTTGTCATTCTCCTGCTTCAGCCTTCTAGAACGCTGGTATTACAGATGTGTAACACAATGCCAACCTAAGAGTAGACTCTTAAAACCCTGACTTCCTCAACATTCTCTGATGGGCTCATGTATTGTTTCCTACCCTTCTCTGATGTGTGATAATTCTTGAATCTAGGGCTACTGCCTTGACCTGCATGTCAGGAAATGATATTTGTAGGTTAGATGCTCTCCCATGCCAGTCTTTGCCTGGTGCCCATCTCTCTCTCACTCCATGAGTGAGTGCACTATGATTCAGAAGAGTTGAAATGTCCGTTCAAAGGCATGATGTTGAATGGGTTCCAACACAGACCTTGAAAAAGTGAATAATTTTTGAACTTTCATGCTGAGTAGTAACAAGAATCTTTGGATTTACATCAGACAGACTATAACACACTGGTGTAGAAATGTAGGTCTACTGTGGTGGTGCCTTCATCCACGACATTTTGTGCAGTATGGGAGTTCAGCAGATGATGGAGGGAATGAGATGAGATAATTTCAGGACCAGGCTTGGTGGAGGGAATCCAGTTAGAGAAAAAAAATAGCCTAATTCTTATATTAAAATAGCTAAGTTTCAGTAATCATGTTAATGTTATTGAAGCTATTTGAAAATTTTCTATCTTTCCCTAAAATTGATTTAGGGCAAGGCTCTGGTTCCTGGATTTGACAAGGGTATCTGAGGAATCATAGAAGCAAGGACAGGTCTTTGAGTATAGACATTTTCCTTCATGGGAGAGTCAAGTAAATATTTACTGAGCATCTGTTAAATAAATGTGGAATCACGAAGTCATTGTTTAACCCTCTCCTTTTGCAGATGAGAAAGGCTGAGGCTGAGAGGAGAGTGAGGTAACGCAGTGCAGTGAGGCCGAGAGGGGAGTGATATACCCCTGGGCAGGGATGCAGCGGCTCAGAGGTTGGGGCTTCTTCAGTTCCCCTTCTGCCTGGTTGTACCAACTCACATAGCCACGGGCAGCATGAACTAGAGTGGCTCTCCTATGCCCTGCTGAGGAATTTGCACCCATGCTTTTAGGTGCAATGGCTGCAATGTTTTTCTGAACTGGAACTTTGTTGATGAAGAGCCTGGACCTCTCGTGGCTTCACTAACCCCAGGATCCTGTGATACTCAAATAAGACACTCTTCTACCTGTGCTTGTACCTTTGAGATTTCTTCTCCCCTTCTCCCTTTTCCTGTTTCCTCTGCCCTATTTTTGACTGGCCTTCCCACTACTTTTGCTGATAGGGCTCCCATAGCATGGCAGTTCTAAGGTTTGCAGTGTGCTCAAGGGACAGCTTCTCTTTCTTATTCAGTTGTTGGACATAATGGGTAGACAGAGTTGGGGTGGCACAGGAACTGTACCCTTTCAGAAGCAGACAGGTCTCCAGACTAGCCCAGCCTGTCTTCTTCCTCACCGCATGGTTCTATTTTTAAAAATATGGCTCAATAGCAGGAAATCCTTCCTTTTATCTACCTTCAATCCCTTATGCTTCATTTTGAACCCATTTCCTCTTCCTCCAGAGAAGACAAAATACTTCATCAGCAGTGTGGGGCTAAAACACTTGATATATTAGAACTCTTTTCTCCGCTCTCTGCCATTGTGTCTTTTTCCCTGTACATGAATTCACAGATCTCTTTAACCCATTTCTTGTTTTTTGCCCCTCTTTAGAACCTGCTGGTTTCCCAGATCTTTTATGCATACCCTAGTCTGTAACTTCAGAGTACAATGGCAAGACACCTGAGTGTTTTCTACATTCCTTACCCTTGCATCTAAATTCTTCTATCCTGCTTGCTTTTTAAAAACCCAGTACTTCCTGAGTGACTCATGCTTAGCTTGATGTCCACTATGGATCCCAGGTCATTGTCGGCATCTTGGAGCGCAGCTCGGCAGTGTCTATGCACCATCTCCCACTCTGCACAGCCCCTCTCTGCCCTTGTCTGTACTGGACTTGCTCTTTTCTCCTGACACAAGCGCCCTGTCTACCTCTGTGCTTCACAAGATAATGGAGAGTTACGGTCCTTTCTCCAGAGGTCCCCTCTGACTCCTCTCCCAGTGACAACTTCATGGTGACTGAGAAATACAGTGAGTGGCCTTTCTTGTTGCTGGGTAACTTTGCTTCGGGGAGAGCAGTTGGTAACTTCCTGCTCGCATCTAAAGATTTTAGAGGACTGGAGCCCATATTCCCTGCAAGCCAGTAGAGCCAAGTCTTTTTGAGTTTCTAGCAAAACCTATGTTAAAATAATAGGACTGGGTCATTGTGTTTAATAGTATTTGTGCTTTTTTTTTTTTTTTTTGGCAGCACCAGGGATTGAACTCACAACCTCGTGCCTGTCAGACAGGTGCTTAAGTCACTGAGCCAAACTCCTGGTCCTGTGTTTAATAGTAAAACAAAACAGAAATGCATGTAATCAGCACATCTTTTCTGTGTGCTGGGGTGAGGAGAGGTGGCAGTGAGTGTGTAGGATGATATAATAAACATTATGGACCTGGGAAAGCATTTCAGAGAACACAAATGTGGCATGAGTAATACCCAAGCTTGGGTTTTCAACCTCTTCCTCCCTTCTTTGCACCCCAGCTCATCGAAAACATAACTGCAGTGGTGAGAGGAGGGGCCACCTGCCCTTCCTAGTCCAAGGTATTTGTGGTGTTGCCCCAGCAGTGCCCAGAGGACCTCCCCTGATGGGGTGGGATCTTTCTTGAACTGACTTGCTCATCTTGCCCAGCCCAGCAAGCAGTCCCTTGGTTAACCCTGCAGGATGACCTCACAGTAAGCTTGGTGGCCTGGGAACCTCTGTCTCGAGTCTTGCGTCAGGAGCTGCCAAGTGATGTGCAGTCATTAGGAAACTTCTGTGCCATTGTCAGACTCTACTTTCACCTGAGAGCTCTGGGTTGTTTTGCAGAGATTCCCTGGCTCCAGACATTTCTTGAGTTCTCATGTCTATGTCTCCATAGGCTATCTTTCTAGGTAATTAAGACTGTGGGTGGGGTTTGGCCAAGGACTACTCTACTGACAACTTTCCCTTTGAAAGGGATGCTGTTATGCTGTTCTGGGGTTAGTGAAAGGGATCAGTAGTGTACTCATGGTCTATGGATGTTCGTATTGCTTCCTTTCTAAATTGTAACCTTTTTTTTTTTATAATTGTGGCCCTAGGATTGAACCCAGGGCCTTTGCACTGCCCCACATCCTCAGCCCTTTTTTGAGTTTTAGTTTGATATAGGGTGTTGCTAAGTCGCTAAGTTGCTCAGTCTGGGTTCAAACTTGTAATGTTCCTATCTCGTTCTCCCAGAACACTTGGGATTACAGGTGTGTGTCACCACACTTGGCTAAATTATAACCTTTTCAAGGGCAGGGATCACTTTTTATTTTGTGTATTTTCATGATGTCCCACATAATGCTGGTTTATGTATGGCACTTAATTTGTACTTCATTTGGAATGATTGACTGAAAAGGCCAAGCTTTGCCCTGAATTTCCTGGCTTCCTGTCATGGAAGCTGGTGAGGTTGGGTGAGTTCCTTCCACTTCTTTTCCCTGTGGAGAGATGGAAGGGCTGGTCTGGGGATGGTCTGTTTGTGGCTTTCACTCCATGACCAATGGATGAGCTCTGCTTGCAGGTTCTCTACCTTCCCACCTGGAAGCTGTGTGGGAGGTACCTGAGCTGAGAGCAAGGGCTGAAGAACCCAGGCTGCCCTGGGGCTGTGGAAGCTGGAGACACACCCTGTGTGCATCCCAGAACCCACATCACTGGATTGTGGTCCTGGGTTCAGATGGCCTCAGTGGTGCACACCTGTAATCCCAGCACTGTGGGAGGCAGAGGCAGGAAGATCACAAGTTTAAACCCAGCTTGGGCAGCTTAACAAGATCCTGTCTCAGAATAAAAAGGGCTGGGAATATAGTTGAGTGTGAAGACCCTAGATTCAATTCTCAATAACACACACACACACACACACACATGCACACACGCGAAAAAGGAAGGGCCTGAGTACTACTTCCCTTTGGGTAGCTCTGAATGGCTCTTGGTTGTGTTTAAAAGCTGATTTGCTCTCTTTTTTTTGTCTTGTTGTGTGTGTGTGTGTGTGTGTGTGTATGCAAGACCTTTGATATTTGAGTAGGGAAATCCTCTCTTATCAATGGAATTCACTGACTCTTACAGCAGTGTGTTACCCTTTTCAGTGTGCTATAAAAAGAGTCAGTCAGATTTACTAAGCTTATTTGCACAATTCTGATTTCTTTTCTAAGGAGGAGAAAAACCCCAAACTTATTTCTATTTTTAGATGACTTGTTCTCCAAACTCCAGGACTTCAGAAATAGGCTGCATAGCCAAGTCAGTGGCGTGGTACTGAGAGTTCAGGAGTGGCGTGGTTGGTCCTCAGCTTTCTAGTTCAGTTGTGGGCTTTCTGTCTGCCTCCACCTGTGTGCTGGAGGTGGTCAGAGGGGAAGTGTCCTTGGAGAGCCATAGGCCGAGCACTGCCACTGCCAGCTGGAAGTGCACTCTGTGAAGTTTGGGAGGAAATGGCTCATGTGGCCAGGAATCCCTGTGCATGCCATTGCTGTGCTCAGGCAGCTGCCTCCCTTCCCGGGAGCCTTCCCTCTTTACTAGGGAGTACTTGACAGGGACTTAGGGAATTCAAGATGAAAAAGCCATGATACAGGACTCAGCCCACCACAGGTCTGGCAGCACTCTTCCCTGGAGTGCCTGTCTACTAAAGGTGCAAATTGTGGCTCACTGAGCAGGGGTACCACTTTACTGTCAGATTCTGGGCTGTTGGTAGCATAGGACTCTCCTGAAGGGCTGCCTGGAGATGCTGCCCAGGGGTGCTCAGTTCTGGAGCAGGGTCTCTGTGCTTGTTCCTGGTTAGTGGCATGGTGGGAATATTAGTTATGGTGGAGGCCTCTTTTGTTTCTTGTCGTCTGTTCAGTCATCTGTTCTGTTGTGGATGTGAGTGGGGAGACTGAGCAGGCACTGGCCCTTGGGAGGGTGGGAGGACCCAGAAGGGAGAGGGACCATCCTGGCAGGACATGATGATCTGCTCCCCAAGAGAGAAGCAGGAGCGGTTCTGGCAAGAGCCTGCCTGATGAAGGTGCTGGCACAAGGTGGGTGACTTTGGGGCATCTGGCGCTGGCTTCTGCTGCAGACGGCTCTGGTGGCTACGGAGGCAGCATCCCCTCACCACCTGGCAGTGACACCCTTGAGGAAGTGGAGTAAGGACTCTACGTCATGCCACTCCTAAGATTAAGCTCCAATCCCCTTCTTCTTCCCTGTTCTACCACCCTGGAGCAGCATGCATAGGTAGAGATGGCGCAGGGCAGGGGTCCACCTGGAGACTACTTACCATAGCATGTGGGTCCCTCGTCTGATCATCCTCTCTCAGGAGTAGCCAGAGAGGCCGGTTAGGTGACACAGTGGTCATTGTTTGGGTGAGATTAGTCTCTGAGATGTCTACGTGGTAGAACTCTTTTCTCCTCATGTCACCCAAATGGATGCCTTGTGGGTGGGCACTGTGGCCAGTTTATTCCTCTGCTCTGTGGGTATATCCTAGGAAAACTTGCTTGTTCTCTTAACCCTAGTTAAAGGTGACTCACAGATGAGAAACTGAAAGAATAAACCATCATTGCCAGATTGTGAACATCACCAGACTGTAACCAACTTCTAGTAACATGGGAAAAACCTGACAACTATGTTATCAACAGTGTCTTCAATTAGATAAGCAGCATGGAGTTATAGGGGACTTTCATTTTCTTTACACCTAAGAATTTAGGGCTAAGAAGAGATACCATCTCATCTAATCTTATTTTTTATTAAACTTGTGTTTGTCAAGCAATTACTCTATGTCAGCAGTTGGGTGTGTGCTGGAGGAGGAGGTGAGCGAGGCGAGGCTCCCTCTTCAAGCTGACTTTCTCACTGGGGAGGCAGGGGACAGTGGAGGACAGAATGGGGAACAGCAAGACATATAGCCATAAAAGACTGAAGAAGGTGAAATGGCTTTTTCAGGGCCTCCAGCTACCTAGCAGAGCTTAGTTCCAAACTCATGTGAATTATTTGTAGTCCCAAAGCTGTGCCTTTCTCAACACAGCAGGCAGCCACCTTGGACAACCTCACTGGGTTGGCAGGGCTCTGGTTGCCTTCTGAATTGTACCCCTGAAAATGTCCTAATTAAGCTGACTTTGCATTTTGATAGTTGTGCAGGGATGGTGAGCACAGGTTCCTTTCTGGCTCTCCAGCCTTGTGTTTCTTCTTTTTCCAGTTTAGTAGAATAAAATTGCAAACCTAGGTGACTGCGTATGCATCCATTTTGGAGTTATTGTGACATTGCGGAAAGTTATTGTATGTTTGGCCCTGTAATTCCTAAACCCTGAGCTGTTCCCTTTCTTTAGCCTTTGAATGCCTCTCTATCCCAGTTTTGGGAAGGACAACAACTTTGCAGGACTTCTGAGGTGGAACAGATGAGACACCTCATAACTGTATTGATTTAAGGTTTTATCCCACTTACTGTGCTATCTGCTCCTCTTCTTGCCTTCATAGAAACAGAGTGCTCAAAGCTTGGAGGAGAATTAACGCTACCCCTCCCCCATGGCTTACATTATAAGCTGCTTCTCTGCCTATTGCATTTTCAACTTATTACAGCTTTTCTGTGGCTTGGAAAATACGTTGACTGAGTGATGATTGTTTTCATGAAATGGTGCAACATGTAAAGCAATGGTTGTCATTACTAGTGCAGTTATGTAGTGTAGCTCTTTAAGTCTTCAGTTTTGAATCAGATTAGTGCTCAGTTAACTTAAAATAGCCCCCCAAAAGAAGACAGAAAGAAAGAAAAAAGAGGATTGTTGGAAATCAGAGGGAAATATTAGCATTATGAAACATGTTAACAAGTGGCTATTAGCACTTTATGTCTGCATGAATAGCATCTTTAAGTGCTTTATTGGTAAGAGAATAGAGTGGAGTCACATAGAATGGCATTACTTTCCAAATTGGCAAGTTCTTTCAATTCAGACTTCTCCTTGTTACTGCCTACTGGGGAGCGTTTATTCACCTGCCAAAATGTATGCCAGGGTAGGAAAGGGCATGCCAGTACTTCCGGCTGCATTTTAGGCTTTCAGGTGTAAGGGATTGGCCCCTTTCCCCTATCCCCTTTCTTCTTCACACTGCACACCCAGGAGGGGGGAGGATCTGAAGGTACTAGTGGAGGAAGAGTAATGCCACAGGAGTTGTCATCTAAAGGGTTTGTGCCTGGCCATTGCCCCTGTACAGTACTGGGTATGAGCAAGGGCGTTCCCTGTGCCTGGGCGCATAGTGGCTGCAGGGGTTTGGCAAGGGTACCACCAAGTGGTACTTGAAATTTGGGTCTTCTCTCTCTTTCTTAAAGCTCCTTAGAAGCTTTAGGAAAAAGACCCTCATTTGGTCTTTACCAACCCCTGCAAGAGTTCCCCCTCTTTTTCCTTTTCTGTAACCATTATTATTGCAATACAAAATGCTCTTCCTTTTGGGTATCAGGGCCTGTGGGGAAAATAGAATCTGGCTCAAAACCAAACTCCAAAGCCAAGTGCCCCAGGTTGGGCTGCTTTTTCAGTTTTATAGATAGGGCGTTGAACAGCCTCCTGGCAGTTTGGAATTGTGAAGGTTCACTCATTCATATTTCAACAAATATTTTGAACACCTGTCATGTGCCCAGACCTGTTCTTAGAGTTGGACATACAGTAGTGGTCAAAACATTAAAAATTTCTGGCTCTTGAAGCACTCTTATTATTTAGCTGGGAGAAACAAAAATACATGCATACACACACACAGACATATATCCATACATCCATAAATACATGAATAAATACGTGCATTATATTTATGTCAAATCAAACTGCCTTGGCGAAGATTAAATTGTGGAAGAGGGAGAGGGAATGTGTGTGGTCACACTTTTTAGTGGGATTCTTAGGCAAGGCCCTGCTGGGAAGCAAAGGTTCTAGGGCAGTAAGGAAATTGGTGTTATGAATTCTGGGAAAGAAGCATCCAGGCAGAGTGACCAACAGATGCAAGAACCTTGTGCATCATCTGGTTGTTGGAGGAGTTGGGGCCCTCACCATGAGTAGTGAAATATGTAGGAAGTGAGCTGAAGTCAGAAAGGAAGTGAGGGCCAGCTTCTGGAAGGCTGTTGGACAGACCTGGCTTTGACTTCAAGAGAGATGGAAGTCACTGGAGGAATGATATGATTTCTAGAAGGTTATTTTCGCTGCTTTTTGAGTCTTGTGCATGGGAAAGTGAGACAGAAGCAGACAGGAAGCAAAATCCAGGCAAGGTGATGATGGCTTGAATCAGGGTGATAGGTGAGAAGGGATTGGATTCTGGGCATATTTTGAGGGTAAATTCAGCAAGCATTGCTGACTGATTGAGTCTGTAGTAAGAGTGGGAGAGAGGAATCAAGGCAGACCTTGAAACACTTGGCTTGGTGACTAGAAGGGCAGCATCGCGCTCTATGGGGATGTGCTGGGAAGGCAGTGGGAAGTGCTCAAGAGAATGGGCTCATTTTTCCTCCTCCTTCTCTTCCTCCTCCTCCACGGACGTTCTCAGGTGGGTCTTGGACTACTGGTAAACTTGTTGCTCTTGTTCAGGAAGGGCTGTAGGGGAAAGCCAGTGGTTCTCTGATGGGGCTGTTAGGAGATTTCCAGCCTACTGTTTCAGAGATAACTTAAGTCAAATAACTGGAGTTCTTTAGGGAAGGCTGGTTCCTCCTCTCCCTGATCTTTGTGATCAGTTTCCTTCTCATGCTTTAGCTACCGGGGACAGCTTGATTTTTGACTCAGAAATACATGCTTTGTTTCTTGTGCCTCTTTTCTCTTTGGTTTCCTCAAGGCTCAGGTGAACCACTGGGGGCTGCTGGCAGCCCATGGGATTTGGGAGGGAGTGCATCTTTTCCTGGCTTCTTGGGACCCACTGCTACTGTGTCTGCTATCTCCAAAGACTCCTCTCCTGAAGAAGCCTTTGCATCCACGCTGTGTGCAGGTCTGCCGGTCAGCCTGGGGGACTGGAATTGCTTGTGGAAATCCCTTGCCCTCCTTTCCACAGATCCTCCTCCTCCCTTTCCCCATTCCTGGAAAGACATGGGCTGGCAGATAGAGCATTTTTCCTTGAAAGGAGTGTGGAGAGCCCTCTAATGGAAAAGGAAAATAATTCTTGGAATCCTTGCAACATAGAAGCCAGCCAAAGCTAAGATCAAGTAAATTATTCGGGAGTAATTTGCAAGGTCCTGAATCAAACAAATTGCTTTCTTGCTCTGACTTTGGCTTGAATCTTCAGACCAGAAGCCTGTAACTTTAGGAGTATGGTGAGAAAGGGAGTGGATGTGTGGCCACTTTACCATCCAGGTAAGTTTTCATCCCTTACCTACCAGTCACATCCTTCCCACACTGGAGGAAGCAAAATACTCTACAGAGTGGGCAGGGACCAAGCTGAGTGTGGTGATGCATGACTGTAATCCCAGCACTCAGGAGGCTGAGGTGAGATGATAGCAGTGAGTTCGAGGCCAGCCAGGGCTGTATAGTAAGTTCAAGGTCAGCCTGAACTACCTAGCAAGATCCTGCCTCAAAAAATCAAGGCGGGGATAGGGGGAGAATGGGCAAAGTCCAGCATAGTTCTATATCAAGCTGTTTCAAATCCTTCCAGTCTCACTCATTCTCTTAGAAAATGTGTTAAGGAGGTTCGTCTCTCAGAGCAACTGGCAACAACTTCCTTGCTTGTGTCAGAGTCAAAAGTGGTGCCTGGGGTGGGGCCCTTCTGTCACTGAGAAGGTTGGCCTGGGGCATAGGCCTGTGCACTCTAGAGTTTTTTCTCTTCTTTCCCGTCCAGTCTTTTCCACATCCTGAACCAAGTGTGGATGCCTTTGACTTTCCTCCTAGTTTTTATTTGTCTAATTTGTTGTTATTGTTTGAGGGAGGGATAGATACCCTCAGGCTATCAGCATTTTAGGCTACTTCTTTGAGATGAATAACTACTTAGCTGGTGCTCACTACTTTCGTTTGTGAAATAAAGGGTAGTAAGCACCATGACACTAGAGAATTTCAGGTTTATTGTGATTTCTTTTGCGTGTTTATGTCTGTCTTGCTCAGTTAAGGCATTATCCATAACCCCATAGGAACCAATGCCAAAGACTACATGATTTTAAGGCTTTAGAAATCTGTGTGTATAATATGTCTTTGTGGATTTTTTTGGGGGGGGTTTTGTTGTTTTGCTTTAGGAACTGTAATAATAATCCATAGTATGCTGTGCTTGTTATAGGAGTGTGAAAATGTGTCATGTGTGTCGATACAAGAATTTGCTTTTGCTTCTGTACTCCTCTCCATTTTCTGTCTTGTGCTCCTTGGAAGACAATTTCCACATTTCTGCCATATGTCTTATAAAAGCTCAGGGCTTGTAGGCAGCAGCAGACTGGGGACTTGGGTCAGGTGGGCAGAAGACCCTGCGTGACCAAGACTTGGTTATGCAGACAGCACTATTGAAATAGCTGCCTTTGGAAGAGTTCTTCCCCTTGCCTGCCCTCTTTTCTTGAGAGACTCCAAAACATATGAAAATGCAAAAGCACTTCACCAGGTTTTAACTTCACTGACTCCAGCTGAAGCAGCTTCAAGTCAACAAGATTGCAGTAGTTTTGTAGATGTTTTACACATTTTCCCAAACTTTCAAGAGAGACAAGTACTTTCTATTCTTTTATTTCTCTTTTCACCCCTCTTTTTTTCCTTTTTTGGTATCTTGTTTTGCATTCTGCTGAACTGGAGAAGCATTGAATCCTTGGCCTCCTGTCTGTGGGGATATTATGTTTTTTTAATAGTGCTTGTTTATGACTAAGGTCAAAGACAGTATTTCAGAACAAAAATTAGAGTTAGTTCATAATTGAGTACATATGTATGTTACTGTTTATTTTTATAGTTTGCTAATTTATTTTTAAACAGCTCAGTTACGCCAACATGTTTATAGCTCTGTTCATCACATGCCTTACCAGTCAGGGTGTTAAAAGGCACATGCTTTTCAATAGTTTGGATCCCAAGTTAAATTAGATAATGCCATCAGGTAGCGATTTAATTACATTAATTGAATGTTTAGGCGGAAAGGTAGTTTTGCAGAGCCTATAATGAAATCACATTTATAAGTACACATATATAAATCTCAGCATTATAGACATTATTTGAGGTTGCTGACAGAAAAATGGAAGTACATCAGGCGTTTACCACCTCGCAATTTTAGGAGCCTGCCTAGCACGGTGATTTCCTTAGTGAGCCGCCTCTGTCATTTGTTCTCAGAACAGCAATGCACAAAGGTGTTTGTGGTACCTGGGCTTTCCTGGGAGGCTCAATGCCAGCTCGAGCTGGCTCAGTGGGGCTGAAAAGATGAGACACAGTCCAGTGAGGTCTTTGTCACTTTGGAGGCTCTGAGTGTTGGTATCCTTGGGTTCAGTCTCATGGCATTCCAGGCCAGCTCTGTTCTGAATCCAAACAATGCTCTCTCAAGGTTCCAGCATATTTTGCTGACCAGGACAGGACATGTTTGCACAGCTAGCTATGCGGCATAAGATGTGGTAAGTCCAGCCACAACCGGCCTTCAGAGGGAAGGAATTAAATGAGGAGGCCAGAGCCCTGGCTGGTGGTTAGTGGTTGTTCCCCATGCCACCAGACAGGGTGGGAGCACTGGCATTTGGCTAATAGGACAAGCTCTTTGGGGAGGCCCAGGTGTTCTTCACCACTTTCTGTGATTTAGTGTAGTGGGTATCCACTGATAGCCAAAAAAAGGGGATTTTTAGATGTGTTAACAGCAGATCTTTTGCCTAGGAGTAATTGATTGTTTCTTACACCATCTGGTGTCACTTGGGCTGCAAAGTCTAGTGTGTCTTATATCCTCCAGAACCCTATTTGGGTTATTTGCCAAATGCTACCATGTTACCGCAAATGTCTAGCAGATAAATCAGATGGGTCTATTTCTGCTCTTGGGTATTTACTGATTGCAAATTTTTCTGCATACCATATTTTAGGAAGTCTTTGGCACCTTCCCTCTCAGGTGATCCTTTCTGTGTAGGAGTCAACCATGATCGACTTAGTCTAAAATTATAGATTCATGTTGGAAGAGGGCAGGGGTTATGCATTGTCATCAGGGAGGCCAGTTAGTGTTCCCTGGGAGATGGGGGTGAAGAGGGAGGCTCATTATTTCATAACACTTATTCTTTGGTGTTCTGAAGAGTGGTCTGTTCACCGAGCAAGTGCTGAGGGAACTGAAGGAAGAGTCCGAGATATGTGTTTGAGGGGAAGGTAGAGGAGGGTTGGCTCAGCCTCCCTGGGGAGGACAGGGAAGCTGCTGTTCTCAGAGCAGATGCAGTGTTTGTCCAGCTGAAAGCAGCCCCACTCGGTTGACTACCTGATGAGTGATTTTCCCCAAGCTGACAGCTGCTCCAGCACATTTCACCTACAAGTCCTGACAAAGTGCTGTGTTCTTTTGGGGCTATTCTTACTGCAGCAAGCATTTGGAAAAATCTGGAAGAACGGAGCTCTTAAAGGACAACCTTGACACAAATTCTGAGTCTCTCTGCAACCCTCTTTTTTTGGTTTTATGATGAACTGGGCGCATCCCTTTCAAACATGCATTGTGTTATTCATAATGAAGGGAGAGATAAGATCACCATCTGTTTTTATAGGTTTTGAGTAAGCACTTTGATGAGCATTGCCATATTTGAACCTTATCTCATGAATTACCTTGTGATAGAGGCAGAAGGAGGTGGTATCTAAAGCCCAGAGAGGTTCAGTCTGGGCTCACACAGCTGAAAGAGTGGGCTTGGGGTTCCAGCAGAAGGCTGATTTTTGGTAGAAGATCTGCTTTAAATTTGGAGTAGGGATGCCAGTGGGAGTGCTCCCTGGTAGGTGATAGGGATTAACTTGATCTTTTTAGTGCTTGGGGGAGATAGGAACATGCCTGACGATCATTCAGCCTCCGTGTGATTCCCAGGCTTTATTGCTCTAAGCCTGGTGGAAATGTTAACTTGGGGATGCTTCTCGGTCAGGGCAGTGGTTGCCTTTCCAGGTGAGCCCCAGTGTTGCCGAGCCACTGGAGAAGGCTCTGAATAGGAGAGGTCGGAGGAGTCAGACACTCAGCCGGTTGTTTCAGCAGACACATTCTTCCATTTGCTTTTTGCCATCGATTTGACTTTTCCTGGAGTCCAGGATGCTGAGCTTCCATTTCAAGAAGAACATTAGTATAAATCTAGAAACCACAGGTAGTCTGAGGTCGACATATTTGTTTTATTATACCTTCCTCTTTGAGGGAGCAGGCTAGCAAGTTCAAGTGTGTGTAATATTCTGGCATGCAGGTTCGTGGCCTCCTCTGCCTTTGTAGTGGGTGGTGGGGCTGGGTGAGCTCTGGCAGTGACTTAGAAAGGGAGAATGAGGCGGCCCCAGACAGGCCTGGCAGACTGTCTTCACCACTCTTCCTGCGTCCATGCCAGGGCAGTGGTTCGGGGATGGCAGGGGCCACTACTGTGTGGTGTGAGTTCCAAGCCCTGCTTTCTCTTGTTTTGCTTTTGGCTGAACCTCTCTGCTTTGTGTGGGGAGTTTTGCCCCGCAAGTGTGAGACAAAATGGATAGCACGGCCCTGTGGTGCAGGGGAGTGTGGGCTGCGTGATGTTTTCTGAGTTTTTCCAGTGGTGCCACTCACAGCAGTGAATGTTGCCAGCAGGCACTGGGAAGATATGGGACTCAGTTTGGTCGGGCCTTAACTCTTAGAGTCTGTCATTCCCTCCCTCCCTCCCTCCCTCCTTCTTCTCTTCCTCCCTTTTCTTTTCTTTCTCTTTTTGTAAAATTAATAAAACAACATATGATCAGTTTTTAGGAGGTTTAGATGAATGCAAATTACTGTTTAACTGTAAAATTATATAAAAAATAATTATACTTCAACAGAAAAGCCAGAATATTGTCTCTGTCAATGGGCATTAGGTTCGTGTCCTGTCTCCCAGATCTTCTAGACAGATTAAATTGGTCCTCGCAAGGTGTCACATTTTCCTGGCAGGAGCTGTGTGTTTCCAGGAGGGTGAACAAGGGCCATCTGGGTGTTTGATGAAGGCTTTCCAGTGCCGGGTAGGAACTGCTGGGTGTGGAATCTGCCAAGGCTTTATAAACCCTGAAGCAGACCCTGGTGGAGGGAGCTTGGTTAGTACTCAGCCCCACGTGCCACAGTTCTCCTCCCAGACTTGGGCAGGCTGAGGGCAGATTGCCCCATGGGTGGGAATGTGTGCCCTGTCTGGGAAATGGGTGTTGGAGGGGGGCAGAGGAAACTGTCAGAGTGCTCAGGGAAAGCCAGAGCCCGCCCCTCCAGGGAGAAACCTGGGTCCTGCAGTATCTGCCCAGGATGAGGTGGGCTGTGGGAGTCAGGGTTTCAGTAAGAACTCAGAATCTCTGGGGAAGCAGGGGTCCTTTGCTGCTGCCTCCCCCCATCTGTCTTGGGCCTCCTGTGGACTCACCATGTCCTTGTAGCTGCTTGAGGACTTCCGCTGCGCTGCTCCCTGAGTTCCACGAAGACACTTCTCTGTCTGCCTAATTTTATTAGCTGAGACTTTTTCCAATGGTTTAGTTTTCCATTTGCTATAACCTCTAAAAGAGAGCCTCCTGTGGACTCACCATGTCCTTGTAGCTGCTTGAGGACTCCTGTGGCTTCAGAATGGTGTCAGCACCATCAGGGTGATGTGGCATCACCCTCCGGGGACTGGGTGGGTCCAGGTTTGGGGGAGGTGGCTCCCTCCTCACAGATAACTTCATGACTGGCTTTGAGCCTTGTTGGACACAGTTTGTGTGTATGAAGACAACAGACACATTGGTTTTGCTCCAAGCCAGCAGCCATCCACCCTACATAGGTCTGGCCCTAGAGATAAGAAGGTGTTAAGAAGAGAGTCAGCAATCAGTCTGCTGGGGTTCTTTCTCCTTCCTACCCCTTCCCCATCTCATTATATCCACCTGAAACCTGACTCCATTAGACCCTTCCTGGTCACATCACTTCATAGTAACGGCACTAGATTTATGTCTGGTGAGTACCAGGTGAGTGCTCTTTCTGCTCTGCTGTGACACAGTGGAGTCAAATGTTTTTTCTCCTGACAGTGACTGAAAATGAAGTTTTCTTAATGCATCAAGAAAATTAGGACACAAATGCATACGATGTTTAGAAAACTTTCTTAGTGAGTACTTCCTACATTTCTCTCTTAGTATAATAAGGCATGGGGTCAGATGAGAAGAACATTTTTTGTTGTAAGAGGAGGAAGTGAGACCCATTTTGGAGCAGGACTCGAGTTCCAGGAGCGGTGCACAGGGCGCAGGGTGGCCGAGCTCGCCCCGCGCTAGCCCGCCCTGCTTCGCTGCTCCCTGAGTTCCATGAAGACACTTCTCTGTCTGCATAATTTTATTAGCGGAGATTTTTTCCAATGGTTTAGTTTTCCATTTGCTATGACCTCTAAAAGAGAGCCAGGGAGGGAGGCCATGTGTTTGCTTTACTTACCTACTCTCTGACTTTGGAGCTCAGCAAATCTGCCGTGTGCTGTTTTGTTCTGCCCACTCTTACAAATCAGGACAATAAAATTTAAACCCAGCCTCCCAAGTGCAGGGACCTTGGTCTCTGGTGGTTGCTTGGGTAAGTGTCTGTATCAACATTTATGATTCTGATAGTCTTGAGTTACGTTGTTACAACATGCAAACTCGTCAGCTTTCCAGACTTCCAGTGGCCTAGCCTCTCTGTGGAGTGAGCAGCGTTTTTGGTTGGGTTTTGAAGCTCTCTCTGTTAGACTGAGATTTCACCCAGGGCAACATAAATTGTGTAGGAAAAAACTCCCAAAATATTACTTTATTCTATGCTTCACTAGTAAAATAATTGAAAGAGGCCATTCTAGAAGGCAGAGGCGCAGACAGGACAGAATTCCTCAGGATGTGTGGTCCTGCTCCCCTTAAATTTTTGTGTGCGATGAGCATGCTATTACTGTAAGAAAGCATAGTTGGACTTGTGCAAAGCCTGCATCTCTCACTGCTCAGACAAGCACCAGAGAGACACGGTGCAAAGCAAACCCTTCGGCAGTGATCATTCATATTATGGAAGTACCCTCTGTTTCCCTAAAGGATCCATGGCTCCCTGGGATGCTTACAGGTCACTGAGAACAGAATGGCCTGGCTCTGTGCTCCTTGAAGGCAAGCAGTGAGGCCCACACTATTTTGTTCTCTCAGCAATTAACAACACGTTTGGAATAAGTGGATGGAATTAGCTGCCACTGACTACTGAGCAGGATGAAGGTAGCATAGTGAAGCAAATAAGTGCAAAATTAGATATTTACTGACAACTATCCAGAAACAGGTCTTATTTTTGGAAGATGCTCCAAAGGCTTCTCATTTGTGAGGGGCTCATGGGACAGTCAGAGACCTCCCTATCTTTTCTTTTTTTCTTTCTTTTTTTCTCTTCCTTCCTTCCTTTTTCTCTCCCTCCCTCACTTTCTTTCTTTTTCTTTGAGATGGGGCTTCAGTGTGTAGTTCAGAATGGCCTTGAACTCACTATCAGGCCCAGGCCTGTCTGTAACTCAGAGATCCTTCTGCCTCAGCCTCCTGAGTGCTGGGATTATAGGGAAGGGCTGCCACACCTGGCTATCTCTAGTTCTGAATTATTTAACCATGAGTTGACTCAAGCAGCTCAAATTCCCCGCCCCTACCCCCACTATAGAGGAGTACTTGCAAGCTCACCCAGTTCCAGGGCTCCTGCTCTGGGCACAGTGCTTCACAGACACTTCCACAGCAACCCCAGAGGGCTGGTGACACAATATTGTCACATACCTTACTGATGAAGAAATTGAGGCTTGGTTAATGAGCTGCTGGGCACTCACAGCCAGAACATGGTGGTAGGTGAAGATCCCAGCCTCTCTGCCTGACTTGGGAGCCTGAATATTTACCCTACTGACCTGCCATGCCATACAGTCCTGCGCCCTGACTCTGGGCTCTAGGTTCGCTGTTCTGGGCCATCAGTGTTACCTTTCCACTGCTGGCAGGTGCTGCCTCTGTAGGTAACAGCTTCCAGCCTGGCTCTGGACTTTGTCCTGAGGGGTTGGGAAATGTGGGGTGTCTGGCAGTAATGGCACTACCATTAGTCCCTGCTGTTCTTCCCCCATTTTCACAGGGCCTCACCTCTCCTCCCTGGCGCTGGCCGCTCCCCACCCTGCTCTGAGGGCACACATGTCAGCACACAGAGGTGCGCACCTGGGGAGTCAGGCAGCATGGCCCTGGGGACTGGTCTCAGGGAACTTCACCTGCTCCTGTCCCCACTCTGTCCAGATTGGACTTAGGGATGTTCACTCTCACATGCTGGCCCCAAACTGGGCCAGGGCCCTGGGATTCCCATCAGAGCAGAGCTGTTGGATCCTGGAAGCCGCAGCCCTCAGTGCCTGGGGCATAGCCCTGACCTGCAATCACTCTGGCAAGCAGCCTCAGGCAGGCCTGGGCAGAGGCCTGAAAGCAGGCAGAGCAGGGAAGGGAGCTGCAGGGTGGACCAGAGACAGAGCCAGCTCGAGTAAACAGCCTGGTGGTGGGGTGGTTGCCCTGGTTGGAGGGGCTCGCCCGGGCTGGTCTGCCTGAAAGGAGGCAGGGCCGTGCCTGCTCTCTTCAGTCTTACTTCTGTGTCAGGCCTGCTAGCTGCTGGGCTGCATGTGGGGCTGGAAGTCTGCTGCTTATAGGTTGGGAGGAAGAGAAGAGAGAGCTGAGAGGGCAGAGCACTGGGCAGCTTCAAAATATGTTCCATGTCTACATCACACACTGACCCTGAACTGCTCCTTTAGACCTGGGAGGCTCACGTTTGCTGGGGCTGCTGGGGAGGTACAGGGCTGTCTGGGGTCTCTCTGCCAGCCCTGAACTGTGGCAAATGCTGTCTTGAGAAGGCAGGACTTGAAAGACTCGGGCTCTGAAGCCAGGTCCACCTGAGTTTTCACCTGATAGCCAAGTGGCCTCGGATAGGCCTCAGGAGTCCACCTGTAGAATGGGCTAATTCCTTTGGTTGCCCCTGGAAGAAAGTGCTTCAAGACCCTTACTCCAAAGTGTTATAGACTCTGCAGCTTCTCCCAGGGAGGTGTCTCTGAAGGGGAAAGGCATGAGGGTCTTTTGACTTTAGCCTCAAGCACTGTGGGCTGCATGTGTATGGCAGGGGACCGCAAATGCCTGGGCAGCCCACCAAAGCAGCCCACCAAAGGACGCTGTCCACTGCCCCTGCACGTGGCTGCCTCGTGCTCTAAACCCCCCCACCCCCGGCTGTGTGACCACTGTTCTCCAGCTCTATTGGCTCGGGCCCTAAAGACAGGAGAAGATAATGGTAGGCCTAGAAACCTGGGTAACAGGGAACACACCAGAAAAGATAAGGACAGATATGCCCAAGCCTTAGCATTCTTCCCTTTGGGCGCCCATATGTGGATAGAGGAAGGAAAATTAGATGAAACTAGTAAATGATGTAGTTTCTGGGTGAGAGGGGCACTCATCTGAGTTTGAGCAAGGTTCACAAGTGATTCGGATACATGTATGAGCACATATATTAGTACATAAATTTAAGAGGCTTCCCAAGGCAACACAACTCCAGGCTCCTCAGAGAATCAGTAGTCTGGCCAACACTGGGGTGAGTTCGAATAACCTTGAACCTATATATGACCTCACTGGCATCTAGACTCTTGCCCTCATTTTCCTGCTGCCTTCTTTTTACTGATCTCACTTGTTGAGCAGATGGAGAGATTAGATCACTTCTGCTATATTCTGTTCACCATACTACCTATTTACTGTTGACATTTGAAAAACAAACGCAAGTGCCAGAGGTAGGTAGATTATGAAGGTTTTAGGCCACTTCTAGGAAAGGAGGAGGTGGGTATGGGCAGCCTTCTTGGCACCAGGATGATGCAATTCTTGGAGGCTATGACCTCCGTGCTTCTTTGGGGCACACCCTGCAACCTTATAGGGACCCCTCTGTCCAGCTCCACCTATGCGTGCATCTTTGTGCACTTGTTCAGCACTGATAGGGGTCACTGGAGGGGAGGCATTCTTGGAGTACACTACTTGAGGTCCTGTGAGCTGTTCCTGAGGCTGTGCCCAGCCTGTAATGTCCAAGGCCTCTTTTGCCTGGGCCCTCTGGTTATCACTGTGGGCATTATCTGCACTCACCACCTCTTTGCCCAGGGCTGTGGTGACCCCTTGGGGAGCCACACACCCATCTATCCAGAGGCCCATCTTGCTTGGAGTGTGAGCCAGTTTGCCCTCCCTAACTTGCTGGACGTTGGACTCACACCAGTCTTGCTCAGAGTGATGTTTTTCCTTTAAGGACCAGACCCTAACTCTCCAGGGGTTGGCCTGTGTTTCGCCCGATACCTCACTTCTGTGGGCTTCCTGGCATCTGTGCACAGCAATCTCTGTGATACCCGGCCCTTTGTGGGTTCTTCTGGTGGCCCTTGGCTGATGGAGTAGTAGGTTCAGGCTCCTGTTTCTATCACCAGGGCCACTTGCATCGGCAAAGGAAGTCTTAGTTTCCTTTAGGACAATGCATGGGACATTTTTGATCATTCTGTATTAGATCATTTTCCTATTATTGATAAGGGGAGAAATGGGACCAATGAGGCCACAGGGCCCTTTGGGGAAATGTATGTGACAATAATACAGTAGCACATGAAAGGAGAAAGTAGAAGATTGGTCTTGAATGGCTTCAAAGGAAGTAAAGGTTGTTAATTTGCTCTGTAAGCTGCAAAGTGCCAGTGGAAGCTATTATTATTATGATCATCATTATAATGGTCATTATCATCACCATTATAGGTTGTAGCAGTGATGGAGGTGGGTGACTGGCGAGAGCTGATTGAATTTCCAGCCCATTCTTGATGTTACAGGCCATGAATTTGTCTACTTGGAACATTCCAATTCAATTCAAGAACTGAGGTTTGAGTCTAGACTTCAAAGCTCTCTGATAGATCCCTGGCCAGCTAAGTAAAGGGCTACTATTTAGGGATTGCCTTGAAGACAACTTATGTATACTTGAATACTAGTTACTTATATTCTGAGAAATCTGAAAGGGGAGGCTTCATTTTGCAAAGGTTTAATTGTGTTTTACTTTTATTTTTATTTATTTTTTGTCATTTATTACCCTGTGAAGGGACTTTGATAGAGAAAAGGGAGGCTGTAAGGAAATAGACACAGCTCTAGCTTAGGGGATGCTGGTTAAAGAGAATTTAAATTGGTTGGTCAACAGGTGTCTGCTGAGTAGCCCTGGCGCACCCAGTCCTGCCATCTGAGAACTTCAGGCTTGTCCGGAAGTGATTCTAAAGATAGACATTAAGTGCTCAGTTGTGTTTGCCTCATGACTGTGGACAGGAAAGTGAGTCCTGTCTCACTCTACACTGCTTTTCAGGAATACCACTGTTGCATACAAGGAGGGAGCTCCATGGAGGACTCCCCTGGGGAGCATGAATAGGTCTCACCATGGTATCTGGCGGGTGGGACTATGGATTGACTGCTCTGGCATGTCACCATGTGGCCAGTGTTACACTCCAGCATTTTCTTGGGTGGTAACAGTACAGGAGTGATGTACTCACCTGACTGTTAAAGTAGGGGTAACTGGCTTAGCTCTAGTTCTCCTCCCACTCTCCTGCTGGCAGCTTTCTCTGTGTGTGCACAGCTGACCAGAGAACAATGGCGGATCTATATCATCAGACTCAGCTTTTTAGCCTACCACTCTACCTCTGCCTTGGACACCTGTCTGATAGGACTAGCAACTGCCCTTTTGGCAGCACCTTTGGGAAGGTCCAACTATGCCCTGTCCCCATTGCCTGGGGAAGCCTGTACTGCTCCTCCAGCAGGCATTCTGTAAATGTTGGCTAGATTGACATTGTACTGGTCATGCTTTGTTTTCTGGCTTCAGAGACCTCCCTGGTTCTGGCATTCTGGAGTTCCATTAACAAGACTGTATTGTAATCCATTTTCTTCATAGATGCATAGCTTCCAGTCGTTTCTTGTCTTATTTTCCTAAAAGCCACGATCATCAAATTTTCGCATCTGAGAGCAGTCATTGGGCTTTTTCTCTTTGATTTGTTTCATTTTGGCAGTGTTTCCCATAAAACATATTCTTAAAACATTTAAAAGTTAGTCAAGGAAGATGAAAACATTCATGTCACCTAGACCCTCAAAACATAGTAGCTCTGTCAAGAGGCCGGAATTCCAGTTTACCAAGGTGTGCGGCAGGACACTGGCGGTGCGGAGGAGAACCTAGGTACAGGAATTGAGGTTTGCCAGACTTCTTTTATCTATATGTGTAGGCTGAGGTCCCTCTCAAACATTTGGACTTTGAGGGAATCCTCAACCTCTCAAATCACAGAGACCACAACACATGCATGTGTCTATTGTGACAGTAGACATATAATGTCTGTACTGGGACCCAGAAAACAGTCTTGACTGTACCCGTGACTGAAATGGACTTGTTCCTAGGAGGTTCTGCTCTGACGTAGTAATGTAACTCACAGGCCATCTCTGTAACAAGGAAGGAAGCTGGGAAGAACTTAGGGGACTGTGATGTGGGTAAAGAGAAATGTGGGACTTGTTTCTGTCTCAGATGTGAGAAAGAGCAAGTAGTTGATTCTAGTGAAGGGCCTCACCGGGTTATAACCTGACCAAAAAAGACAAAGGACATCCACTCTTGGACGTAGTGCGTCATGGCCAACATAGCTCTAAAGCTGGCTTTTTATCACAGTCCTCAAAGAAGGGCATGGTCTCTGCTTGTGGGGGAGAGTGGGTCTCAGGGGCTGTGGCTGTTTGCTTAGGTGACTTCTTTTAGAAGGATCTCTTGTTGGTGGAGAACTGGTGTATTTCTCAGTGGGAATAAAGTGATTTGTAGGCCCTCCTGGGTGGACTGGCTTATCCCCCACCCCCAAATTATAAAGAAGCCAAAGGTGCTCCTGTCTGTACTCTCTGTGCCTCATTACTATCCACTTCCCAACTGTCCATGTGTCCATCACAGGTAATCACCTATCAGGCACCAGCAGCTGTTCTAGAATCTGCATTCCCAACTGACTCCTCCCCTCCAAGCCTTATATTCTTTTCATTTTTCTTTCCTTCTCCTCTTTTCTACTGACCACACTTGCTCTTGGAAAAAGCACTGACAAATTAACATCATTTCTGCTGAAGGGTAACTAATAAATACCAGGAGATGTATGTTTTAACAAGTGCAGAGCACTTACTTTGGTCTAAGTACTTTACAAATATGCACTCATTTCATCTTCATAACAACTCTAAAAAGCAGATACTATTATTATTCCTGTTTTACAAATGAGTCACTTTTTTTTTTTATTCCAGCTGAAGAAATCAAGTTTGGCGGTGAATCATTAGGAAAGAGCCTGGAGTTATTTGTCACTAAAGAACCAGTCTGTATTGTCCTAAGTCTAGCTTTGCCAACTGGAGATTAAGCAGATGGAATGAACACTTTCTTCCTTTTCCATATCTCATCTCAGCTGGCTCTGGGCCATTTTCACCCTCCTCTCCCTATTCTCCCATCTCTGCAAAGGTGGCACAAGATTTATATGACATCAGGGTATTAGACATAATTTATTCCAACTTCCTTGTTTACAGTGGGCGTGTGAGGTCCAGAGTAGTGAGACCTGGCTATGGTCACCCACCAGTTTATAAGGCAGTGCATGAATGAGAAGTCAGATTCCCACAGCTTCCTGCATTCTCATAGTGCTCTGTCAGCACCATCTTTACTCTTCCTCACGCTTAGCTATTTAGCTCCATCTAGTTAACCAGAAGATCTATTGCCCTTAAGTAATGTGGGTGTGCCTCACCCAAGGGGCTTTACTTTCTCTTTCTCAGTTTATTGCTAGTAGTAGTCTCTGTTCTGTTTTCTTAGCTTCTTCCCTTTTGGTTATTTCTTTCTACTTAAGATGGCCACCTCTCTTCCCTCAACTTCCACTGGCTCCCCATGCCTTCCCTTAGTCACTGTCTGGAGCCGGTACAGCTCTAGTCCTGAGGCTCTCGCTCCTTCAGGGCCCTGCCCCATCATAACTGATGAGGGACCTGGGAGAATGGTGGATCTTAGTTTTCTGAACTGATTCTTTGTTCTCTACAATGCTGGGCAGCAGCTGGCCCTTGGGGTGTTGTCTGAGATGCTGATGCTGCTTTCTTCCTGAAGTCCTTTGGTCAGGTAGAAGTTATCTCTAGGAACCTCCACTGCTGGTCATCTCTCCTGCTCCTAGGGGAGGTCAACTACCCAATACTACATTGAATTGGGGGTTTCTTACTGTCATTTCCTTAGCACATTGGAGAGGTTTCTGCTTGGAATAAGATGACATTTGGCTGTTGAGTCAAACAGATGGCTGGGACACAGGCTTTGGAGTTGAACTCCTCAGGGAATAGGACAGAAGTGGGGCAGGCAGAGGAAGATGAAATGGGGGCTCCCTGGACTCTCAAATGCAACACTTTGCTATGTTTTCAAATTGTTCTAGGTATTTGTTTATGAGAAATGAAGAGGTACATACTTGTAAACATATATTCCTAATGTTCATTCTATTGTTGTTCATTATAGTAAAAGATGGTAATATCCTAAATGTCAATCAGTAGGTGAATGGATAAATAGTCAAACAATGGAATATACCTCAATAGCAAAAGAATGAAATAGTAATATGCTCAGCAACATGGATGAGTCTGAAAGCCATTCTGCTCAGTGAAAAAAGTTAACCACAAAAATCCTGTATAATTGCATTTATATGAGATTGTGGGAGATTCAAAAACTGTAGTAATAGGAAGTAGATCAATGATTTTAAGGGTACAGGTCTTAGGGGAAGGAATCCATAGTGAAAAGGAAACTTTTTAGAGTGATGGAAATTTTTTATATCTTGATTTTGGTGCAAATTACCTGACTGTATAGCAAAATTCATCGAACTGTATATTTAAACTGAGTGACTTATTGTATGTAAATTATGTCTTAATAAAGCTAAACCAATAAAAAACCACCAACCACCTGAGTTGGACCGGCATAGAAGACTGTCTGTCTGTCTGTCTGTCTGCAGCCTTTAGCAGTTTGGGTCTTCTTAAGACTCCAGCCACCTCTGAAGGGTCACCAAAGCACATTTCAGGGAAATGAGAATGCTCCTGCAGTGTGGAGGAGGCTTTAGAGAAGTTGGTAACCATATGAGAGAGTGAGAGGAGCTGACTGGAATGGGATGAACCACCATGAACAGGGAACATGTAATAAGAATGTATGTGAACTTGTGAGTGTGTGAGGGAAGAAATAGGGGAGGGAACTCATTTCATAGAATTCCAGTGGGCTTTGAAAAATAAGAAGATGGGGAAGTACCCAGCTTGGTCCTATTCACTGATATAACTTTTTTGGGGGTGGAGATCCCCATGGGGTAACTGTTTGATTCCTGTAAAGTGAGAGTTTTAATTTCCTTTTAACAGCCATCTTCTTCTCTGACTTGTCTGTCATGCAGTTCCCAAGGTTGACATCACAAAGGGTCCTTGAAGATTACTTTTTCACTTAGCAGACTTTCTACAGGGCACCTTTCCTGACCTTGGCTGTGTGCTGAGGGCACTGTAGCCTTGGGTCCTTAACACTGAAAACTTTTGTCACTATGTAGTGTTGGTTGCTATGTGACCACCTTTTGATTCTATGTCTTAGTTCTCAAAGTAGAATGAAGATGGCCAGGGTGCTTTTTACGAATAGGTGGTCCACCCTGGAGAATTTCAGCTCTTTAGCATTTCAAATAATAAATTAGTTGCTGCCTTCATTTTTACTAGGACTTCCCTTTACCCCATCCAGTAGCTAAAGGGGACCAAGAATGTCCATGTTTGCTGCTTTCTAGCATCAAAATGAAGTCATTTTTAGTGGTGCTGGATTTAAGAGGGCATTAAAAATACATTTTAAAAACAGCACTTTACATTCAGGATGTGCTCATGGTGAGCCTAACTTTGCAGATGACCATGGTTGAAATATAGCTATAGAACTGCACAATCCTAAACTTGGATTTCATTTATAGAAGATGTTATTTTTTGGTAACCCAGACAGTCAGACTTGATCAAACTCTACACGAGATGGCTGGACCATGAACTTCACGTTTGCTCTTCTTCAGGGTGTCGAGCGGTTGTTTTAAGAGGGTGGGTATTCATGTTAATCTCTGTGTGACATAACGTGTTATTGCTACTTGCTTTTTTTTTATCAGGAAGTTCTAGCAGATATCAGAAGGGAACTGTTTGTGGGTGCTGAGAAGGTTAAAATTACCATTTTGAACAGAAATGATGTTTGGAAAAGTAACTTCCTCTTTAGGAAGGTAAATCAGTCATTTAACCATGATTTGTTGCATTCCTTGGACATATGAATACCATGTTACATGCTGTGCTGGGCATTTTGAAACAACAAGTAGAAGACAAGTAGGACAAGTCAAAGATGGAGCCCCTGCACTTAAGAAGCACATTGGGAAGACAATGGAGTTAACTGTAGAGGTAACAGTGGTGGAAGGCCTCGGTAGGAGTTAAGGAGAGGTGCATGGACTGGGTATCTTGTAAGACTGAAGAAGAGCAAGGTTGATTCTTCTTGCTAAAGTGATCAGATAGACCTTCATCCAGGACCTGAAGCATGTGTATCATTCCAGCAAAGGAGAAAGGAAGATGAAAAATCAGAAAGGAAATTAGGATAGAAGGGATTTATACTTGAGTCGAATGTTTCCATTGGTGATAGAGGAAACTAAGAGTGGAATAGAAATTTGGAGGTGGATTGCAAAGCTCTAGAAGGGGTCATCTCCTGTAGATGAGGCAAGGCTGATGAAATGCTCTTAGCAGAGGAAAGACATAGGCCGCACTTTCTGGGAGGCACAGGTGAGGACTCTGTGGAGGGTGTTGGGTGTGCTGTTCTCAGTGATGGGGTTGGCCGGTTGCAGGGTTCTTTTTGCAAGTTGACTGGAATTGAGCATTGTAGGAGACTAGCACCTGGGTCCGTTACCAATGTAGAGAATGTTTAAATCTGGGAAAGTTTTCGTTGGACTCTGTTGTGAATGAGGAGTGCGTAAGGAATGAAGTTTAGCAGTGAGTGTTCGTTAGTTTCCCTGTTGGCTCCTTGTTCTCCTAAAGTTTGTCCATGTTAACGAACTGTTGAGGGCCAGAATCATTTTTTGAGATGGTATTTATCCTTCAGGTGATATGTCATGATGTTTTAGCAAGGCAGGCACCAAAATTCAGATCCTTACGAATTCCCCTTAATAGCACCCTCATACTTTGGGGTTAATAGGTTAGCCTGAATTTGAATGAACTTTTATTGAGCATTTAATAAGAGAAGCAGTGGTCGGGACACTAGAAAGGAAAAGGGCCTGGAATATAAGAGATTAGCTAGGAAACAGAGAAAGCAGAGAACCTAGTGACCGCGTGTGTTCTAGAGGAGAACTAGTCTGAGGACTTAAAGTGTCAGAACTCCTCTTTAGCCTCCTTCAAGGCAGTTCCTCTTCTAGCTAGAATGTTCTTTTGAGACAGGTGTTGGTCAAATGTGGTTTTGTTTGCAGTTGGTTACTTGGCATACATCATGGCTCCCTAACCTGGATGATGAGGAAGATGTTTCCATGTTAGGCTTGGCAACCATTTGCTCACTGCGAAGACATAATCACTTCTAGAAGGGTAGCTGTAGAAATGAAACTGTTAAGTGGCAGCAATTATCAGAAAGAAGAGTAGAACTGGGTTCGTATTTTATGGATTTGGTTATGCTGTGGGTAAAATGACACAAAGGAAATGAAATGAGAAACAGTATGACTGGCAAGGACCCTGTGCACCTAGGCAGGTCCCCCTATTTGTGAACTTAGAGGCCTCCACTTTATCACCCCAAACTCTGTAAAACAGGAGTTGCATTTGGGTGCAAGATAGCCCTCAGGAACATCTTGGCCACATGTTACTTATGACTGACAGCAATTTTTTCTCTTTGGAGGCAAATGTATTTGTGGTGGTAGTGACTATGGGCTATTTTTTTTTTTTTTATAATCTTTGGTTATTGGTTTGAGATCTTTTTGTTATTATTTTCACATCAAGCAAAGCTAGAAAGTTTCCCCAAGTCCTCCCTCAGTGCAATAAGTGTTTCCTTTCATCGAGTAAACAAATTATTTACAGCCACAACAGTGCTTACAATGAATTGTGTAAGTGAGAGTGACTTCTGTGTCAGCAAAAATGAAACAAAAACTAATCATAGATGACATTACCTAAATGACAGTACCTATGTGTCTGTCCTTTCACATTTGCTGTAATCCTATTATGGCATTGTCCTATCACCTCAAGTACTGTCATCTTTTTTTTTTATTTTAAAGATAGTAAAATCAAACAAAACAGAACAGAACAAAACAAAGCAGCAAAATTGGTACAGAACTTCAAGGCAGGATACCAGAAAAACAACAGTAGCTACCGTAGTATATCTTGATATCTTCATAATAGTTGTCTGTTCCATCAGGTGTAGCAAAATGAAACCAAAACCAATCAGAATATTGAATAAAGCAAAACAATTGGAACAAAGCAAAACAGTGATAACAATATTGGATTTTAAAGACAAGATAGAAGGAAATCCCCCATATTTGCTATATTGCATACTGTCATTCTCCCAACAATACTCAGACCCCGCTGGCCCCAGGCCTGCAAAATCAAAAAGACAATACAGGCATTTAGTTGCTTTATGTACCTTAACTCAGTGCAGTCATCTTTAAATGCTGTCAAATAACTGGATTGCCAAGATCAGAGGAGAAGAATCAGGGAGAACACAATGGCTTTTCCCAACACACCACAGAGACAGTCTTCTTTCTCCTCTCATAGGTTGAATTCCAGTTTTTTTTTTTTTTTTTTGGTACCAGGAATCAAACTCATGACCTCATGCTTGCCAGGCAGGCACTGTGACACTGAGTTATATATCCGACCCTCACAGGCTGAATTCTTAGGGAAAATTGTTCAGTTGAAATCATGACTTGAATATCTTTTATAAGCTTTAATGAAATAGCCTTCACTCATGTTCCTAGAGAGAGAACTTTTTTTTTCACAGCCAATGAGATCACTTCTTCTAGGATAATTTTAATGTTTCTGCATAATGAAATGAATTATAAGTGTTATCATTGTGTTTTTAAACCAGGATCAAATGTAATAACAAAGAAAAAGACTTAATATTTAACTTCTAATTGTGCACCCCTAGGTTTGGTTGACAGGCTTTATTCTAGCGACAGGAAACTGAGAGAGAAGACTTCGAGGCAGACGCTATCAGACAATTGGAGTAGGCAGTACCTATATTTTGGGTTTGGGCTACCTCTCATATATGTAGAAATTCTTAACAATTTCCCATCAAAGTTTCATAAATTTCCAGTTAGTTTTCACCTTCCTGCAGCTTTCTCAGATAGAATGGTTAATGGGCATACCATTGCATTAAAATTAAGCCTTTGACGTTTTACATTCCACCCTTATAAATAAGGGAGTGAGAAATGGTTACTTTGAACCTACATTAAAGTTTGGTTTGGTTGCCAGATAATAGGGCTAACTTAAGAGGGGTCCAGCTGAAGAGCTTTTTCATGCCTGTTTTGGTTTTATTTTGTATTTTGGGGGGGCATGATCTGTTTTTTCCTTAATCTGATTCTGTATTCATTTTTAAATATCTAATGTTGATTAGCATAGTCTATTATTTATAGCCTTCCAGAGGATCCCAAGGGAAGATGAGCTTCATTTGAGATTTCCAGACAAATGGCAGAAAAGACACTGCCCACTGCAGTGCTGCCCTTGTGGAGTTTCCTCCTGTACTCTCGATGTGTGGCATTGTGGGGGCACAGACACCCGAAAGCCTGGCTAGAGGTATAGCCTGGGCCGTGCTGACATTAGCTTGATGAACTTGGCTAATTGACTTGCAAAATATAGGTTAGGGAGTTTTATGGGATATCAAATTATCTTACACTTTCTCTGATTAAAAGCAAAATATTATATTAAGTAGATCATTACTTGGGTAAAAGGTTAGAACTTTGTGCACTTAGGGGTGTCATGCTGTCTCTCTCCCTCCTGCCTTGTGGCAAAGAACAGATTGAAGGCAGAGAAACTCACTGTTCAGAGAGCTCTAAATGTCTGAGTAGCCCAGTCAGGTTTACGGGAGAAGTGTTTGCCTTAGGTTGGAATTTCCCTAGTGTTTTTGATTCTGAGAGAATAATCATCTTAAAATTAAATATTAATTTGCTTTAATTCCATTTCCGAAAGCTGGGAAAAGGGACAGGGCAACAGTCAGAGTGTTGGCCAGGTTTGGAGGCATAGTCGCTCGTCTCAGGATGTTCTTGAGTAGTGTTTACAGGTCTCTGCTGAAACATTGCTTGGGGAAGGTATGGGGTTGTTCTAAGACTGTGAGATACCTATCTGTCACACTGTCATGCTTTGGTCAACCATCTGATGCTATCAGGTTCTTTCTGAAAGATATCCCAGGCCTAATCCTAATGTTGAGTTGGGGTTTGCACATATCTGATGATAATCTACCAGCTAGTCCTGCATACTTCCCATTTCTGTGCATCAGTTCAGACCCAGAACCTCACATCCACCCCTGGGCTTGTGGTTTGTGGAAAGGGACCAGGCTTTTCTGGGCCTGATGTACCCATTTTCTTGCAATATCTTAGATGGTGTAGGTCTTTAGAAATTATTTCTTAAAATGTGTGTCTAAATATAGTTTTTGGATTTCTCACTTCAGTATTTAACTACACTTTCATACAGAAAGTGAACTTTAGAGTTGGGTAACACATTCTCCCTCATTGTGTGAGAAGGCATTGTTGCCAAATTGGAGGTCAGGCCAGGTGGGCTAGTAGAGCTGTGATTGGTGTTTTGATTTGGTATGTGGGGGACAGAACAAATCACAAGTCATTCTGTGGAAAGAAGCCACATCCACCCACAGAGCAAGAACTCTGAAAGCCAAGTATCTTTCTCCGGAGGATCTCTTACAGCTACTAAGTCAGTCTATCACAGAATAGAGAAGAACTTAATAGTATCTTCTCTTGTCCTGTTGATTGAACAAGGGGTTGGAGATCTTTGAGTAGATGTAGTAGATTTCTAAATACACTAAAGAGATTTCATTTTAAGTGAGGGGGAGGAGAACTAGGACAGAAGTTTGGAGAAGCTAAGCTAGGGAGGGAAAGACTCAAATGAACAATCTCACGCTTCTTTATGTTGAAAGTGGCAATCACATGTAGTAATATATATTTTCAAGAGAAGATGTAGCTATCTCTTTGGTGAAGGGTTACATCTAGAGGACCTGTAATTGCTGTGTGACCTTAAGGAAATGCTTGTCTTCTCTGGTTTGGTATCAGTTCATTGTTCACAAGGGGTATTTTTTGTATTTATAGACTATGTATGCCAATCCCCAGTGAAGGCAACTTCACTTCTCACCCTAGAATAACAAGCATTGTTTCTCATATCTAGGTTGCTGGGACAGCTTCCTAGGTACCTAATAATGAGCAACTTTGTGATGTTGGATGGAGGGTTTTTTCTTTTTAAAGGAATTGACCAGCCGGGCGTGGTGGCGCACGCCTTTAATCCCAGCACTCGGGAGGCTGAGGTAGGTGGAGCGTTGTGAGTTCAAGGCCGGCTTGGGCTACAACATGAGCGCAAGGCCGGCCTGAGCTACATAGTGCGACCCTGCCTCAAAAAACCAGGGCTGGGGAGTTTAGCTCAGCGGCTTAAGCGCCTGCCCTGGCAAGCGCGAGGTTGTGAGTTCAATCCCCAGTGCCACAAAAAAAAAAAAAAAAAGGAATTGACCATGTTGTGCCTCTTCTCATGGCATTTTCTAGGTAGTTTATTTTTCTTTCCTAGGCAGAATCTCAAAGATGAGAGGTCTGCCCTGGAACATACATTCCTGTCTTTTTAGTTGGCTTAAAAGGATGAAGGGCTTTCCTGAGACTGACATCTGGATGGCCAAGCTAAGGGCACCAGGGTGTCCATAGAGGAATGGCTTCACTGGGGTTGGTGGCACACTATGTTGGTTGCTGATAGTATCCTTCACATTCTTGTTGGGGTTGTTTTTTTCTCCCCTGCCTAGTCTCTGGTCCATAGTGAACTCTAGCTTTGTGCATGGCAATCCACCCAGCTCTATTCCACTGCATATGGTAAGTCAGCTACTGCCAGGCTAGCCTCCCATTTGTGCAAGAATCTTGAGGAAAAGGAGGGGACTTGTTAGGGAACTGGGTTTTGGCCTGGTGAGATGAGTCACCTTTGGCTCTATGGCTCCAAGGACTTGCTTGTTCCTCCAAGGCTGAGTCTTGTCATGGATGGGAGTGGGGATAAGGCTGGACGAACAATTAGTTCTTACATTTTCTATTTGGATTTAGACACTTTTTTTCCCCATGTCCTAAGCATGTGCCATAGAGGATTTCTTATTGACTTGATCTTGATGAAATTTAGAGCATACACGTTCATTTCCACATAGACAGGGACATACTTGCCCTCCCCTTAGCACACATAGCCCATAATGAGCTACTCCTAAGTGAGAATTCCTATAATTTAGAGGTCTTACCTTGGAATGGTAATGAGGCTAGCAAATCCCAGCCCCGTATACATTTTTGCTTGAGTTGTTAACCCTTTCTCCTTTCCTTCCCATTTTTTTGCTGACCCTCCAAACTCCCCCTTCCCTTAAAAGAACATATGAATTGTGCTGGAAGTATAGATTAGGGTGACCTCCACTTCACCAGGTGCAGCTGCTGGCTGGTGCAAAAAAATGGAAAAAAATATTTTAAAAAGAGGATGGGTGGGGTAGGGGGCAGTTTCTGTTCCACAATCACTGCTGTTTCAATAAAAGCAGCCAGTTTATTTGTAGAAGTGACTTCCCTTTCTGGTGAATATGCCCATTTTCCATATCAGAAGACCCTGATTTTTGGGTCAGTAAAAGGAGAAAACCTGGGAGAAGGGAAACATAGGAAGAGAGCATAGGGGAAGAGAGAGCTGGAAGGGAGAAGAAAAGGGGTGAAAAAGAAAGGCACAGGGGCTGAGAGCATTGAAATTGGTGCTATTTTCAGCTGAACCTGAGTGCAGATTTCATCAGGCTTCGTGGTTGTGGGGAAAGAGGCTTTGTGGACCTTCTTGTGACTTCGTGTGAAGCGGCCGTGGAGACGGAATTCTCTGACACTGTCAGAGTCTGGACAACCTTGCCAGCTCCTGGAAGGGCAGCCAACAATTGTCACAGGCAAAGCATCAAAAGCATGAGCTGTCGATAGTGACCTGCATTTGCAGAAAATCTGAGGGCTTCCTAATTAACGGGGGAGCTCTAAGTGAAAGTAAAGCGGCCGACAAGCCCCCTCACACACGGTAAGTGTCACGATGCAGATAATCATTACATCTAACAAGCTTCTGATTTTCAATAGAAGCTAGGAGACCAACTTGTTTACATTGTGGTTCAGTTGCAAAGGGGGAAAAAGCAGCCAAGAAGGGAGGAAAGAACAAGAAGAAAAAAAAATAGGGAAGAAGAACAAAAAGGAATCAATCTGCATCTAGTGCTTGAGATGAATGCTCAAAGCCCCCTCTGAACTCCACCTTTGTTGCTTGCTGAAGCTTTCTGATACATCCTTAGCTTTGTATTTTTCCTTACTGTAGTCTGCTAATATGTCAGCTTATTCATTTGATGTTTCTTGGAGACGAACATCCTCTGTGTTATTTCTGACCATTGCGGCATTCTGCAGAGTCTAAATTTTTGAACTCAGTGCACCAAACTTAAATATTACAATCAGAACACATGATACATGAGCCAGGGAGATAGCTCAGCGGTGCAGTGCCTGCTTGGTAAGCACAAGGTCCTGAGTTCGATTTCTGGTACTCTCACACACACAAAAACACCACAATACAGACAATTTGTGTCTGATTTGGGCTCCACGTAGGATAAAGAAATAAAGTACAGCTGAAGAGAACCTCACCTGTACCCAGGACTTGCCTGAGATCATTTGAGACTTGCCTGGACTCAGGACTCATGGCTGAAGTTGGGACCCTTTATACAGGGCAGAGGAATTTGAGTCCTGGTTTAAGGCATTGATTTCAGCTAGGTTTCAAAAGTCTGAGTGAAGCTGATTATTTTATGTGTTTTCTTCCCTGGGTGTTCCCACTGTTGTAACCATTTTTCTCCCATGGGACATATACCAGAGGGTAAAGGGTTGTGGACCCTGATTGTTGGCCAGCATTGTTCAGGAAACAGCACCAGCAGCATTTCTCCTGCCTGCTCTGGCTCTTCCTAATTCCCCACACTATCCTTGCAATTATTCATGGGAAATAAAATAATATAAATCACACTGCCTGATTCTTCTCAAACACCTTGCGAAGTAATCACAGGCTCCAGTGCAGTTTTTCTTGTAGTGCCTTTATCAGTAAATCAGATTTTGAGCATTTATCAGTAAAAGTTAGATTTAAGCATCATTCCTGTAAGATTTGAAAGAAAGATTTGTTTCAGTGGGGACTCTGCCAATCAATGATCTTTCAGCTTGACTCTGCTATCAATTATTGCTGCAATTATTTGTCTAGTTGGATATTTAAAATGTCATCAGAAAGAGATGATTACATATTCCAGAAAGCAAGGCAGTGTATAATCAGATGAACTGAATCCAGTTAAATGTAGTGTGGGACCAACCTGTCCTTCAAAGTAGAATTCTTGAGCTACCATGGAAGCAGCAGCCTCCTGCCCTGTTTTCAGGCAGCTGATCTTAACCTTGGGATGCAGTGTACTGTCGGGGTCAGGCAATACTCAATTACGTGGAACGGTCCAAGTCTGAAAATGGAATTGCTCCTTCAGAGACACAAGAAGTGCATTTTGGTTATCTTGTTTAATTCATCTGCAAATCTATAAATAAGCAGGCCCTCTATTCTTCTTGCTTCCTGTGGATTTAAATGCCAAATTCTGATTTGTGGCAAACTTGTCACATGCTCCTTTCCCACTCTGTATGCCTGGTGCCCAGGAACTAAGCAGTGGCGTGGAAATTACAACTGTTTGGAAGCCAAGAAAAAGCTCCATTTCTCACTTTTCTCCAGTTCCGGATATTCTCGGCCCTGCTCCATCTCTCAGCCTCCTCCCCACACGCCTCCTCCACTGCACACCCTCCTTCTGTCCGCTCCATGAACAGGAAACTGAAATGCAGCTCCAGTTTTCTTAAGTGGAGGAAGAGAAACCACAACCTGAACAGACAACCCCCCCAAACTCTCTAACTAAATGAAACTCTCTAGATAGAATGACCCTAAATGTACTGAGCACATAGAAACTCCCCTTTAATAGATCTGCCATTGACATGACTGAGAGTGTCGGTCCATCTCCATCCTTTTGACACCAAAGCTAGAACTGACCAGAGGCTCCAGGGAAGGTCCCTGTGTCTCGGTGAATTTCCCAAATGTGTGAATTTTCTGTGGGGCTGTCTGTTGAGGCATTTCCCAGTTTACTTCCCAGGGAGCACATTGAGCTCTTATCATTCCAGGATACCGTGGTGGTCCAAAGGCTCCTGTCATATCACAACTGTCCTGGGCATCTGTTAGAGAATTAATCTCATCAGGGGCGAGGGGGGAAGCAAAGCCTTTGAAACCACTGAGCCCTGGGTTTTATATGTTGGAGAAAAAGATGTAGGGGTGGGGCACCAAAAAATGACTTAAAAAAGAATTGTAAGCCATTGAAATGGAGAAGAAACTGTCTCTGCTACAGCCACTTGTAGCAAGGGGCCAGCAGTGGACAGTTCTGTCATTCTTGTCCCCTTTCCTCTACTCCCCCTACCTCCCATTTTAGACTGAGTAACCTCAGTTTTAGCTCAGCGTAGTCTCATCATCCTCTCAGGACAGAAATTACTTTGATTCTTTTTATTTGGTTTTGTTTTTTGAGACAGGGTCTCACTATGTAGTTCAGGTTGGCCTTGAACTCATTATGCAGCCCCCGCTGGCCTTGAGCTGACAGCCATCCTTCTGCCCCAGCCTCTCAAATGCTGGTATTACAGGTGTGTGCCACCATGCCCGGCCACTTTGACTCTTGAAAGCTTGTCTGTATGCTTGTGGTAGATGAGGTTTCATGTGTGGATACCACAAAACAGAGGTGTGAAAAACCTGGTTTAGCTCTTAGGGGATAGAGGTGAAGTTCTGGGTTCTGAATATTTTTACTTTTCCTGGGATTCCTGCTCCATTTTTGTTTTTACAAAAATAAGCATGCTTGTTTCTTTCTTTGTAACGTCCAGTATGATCCTAAGCAGAGATGAGTGGCTGGATGTGGGAATGGGATTCTGGAGGGGCAGGGAAGCGCTGCCAGTGATGTCTTCCTGCTCATGGCATAGTTTCCCATTCCTGACTCCCCAGGGCACCTTGGGCCTTTATGTTCCCTGTTCCTTGGCTGTTGCTGCCCCGACTGTGCCAGGATCCAGCACAACTTGGGTGACAAAGTGTGACTGGCTGCAGGTGTCCTGTATCAGAGGCAAAGAGGCAGGTGAGGGCAGCCACCAGCCCTTACTGTGTCTTCCATGGCTAGCTCCCCAGTCACGTTTCAAGACCCTTAGTGGAACAAAAGTATTTAGAACTGTGTGTTCCAAATAGGACTGTTCGAACAGTTGAATTTCATGCCATTCTTTCTTTTGAGGCAGATAAAGGGAGTCTAAGTGTGGGAGGGGTGGTGAAGATAGAAGAAAGTATTGCGTATTGCTTTTAAAAAGTTGAAAGGGGATGAGCAAAGGGGCCTAGATAGTCATTCAGACAAATTCATCAGAAAACTTAAGGAAATTTGACATCTATTGTCACTCTTCTAACTGTAATTGCGCAGCATTTGCAAAGTGAATTATTAACCTGATTGTCCATAACAACCATTGAGTAAATACACAATTACAGATTTCCAAAATAGTACAGCTAACCAATGGGCCAGAAGCCACTTTCAAGGGACTGTAATAATCTCCTGGTTCAAGGCTGACCTAGAGGCTCCTTGGTTAGTGAATCATTTACTAGAGAGACCTCAGTGACTTGGGGAAGGAAATGTTTTCCGTTGGTCACTGCTGGCTCCAGGGCCAGGTCCTTCCAGCAGGTCATTGAGAATAGCTGTCCAACAAGAAAGAAAGTCCAATGTGTCGCACTCTGAGTATTTATTGAGGGGCTGTTCTCTGCCCAGGTGATATGGTGTCTGGTGATTTGAGATGTTGCCCTGGTTCTCGGAAGGTTTGGACCTTAGTTGGGGAGCCAGTGGTAGGTGCATGTTGATGATGTGGTGCCCTGGCCCTGAGAGAAAGTAGTGGAAAGGCAGGGCCAGAAGAAAGGCATTTGCGACCCCTTCTACTGTATAACTCATTGACTTTATGTCTCCAGCTCTCTGACCTTTGTGCCCACTCCCTGCCCTTGGTGCACAGAAAGAGTAATCTCAGTGGGGCCTCTTCCCCGGGAAGTCCACAGCCTGCTCCAATGCTAGAGGAGCTGCCAGAGTCAGCCAAGAGCCGCAGGCCATAAATGCAAAGTATGATTTAACAAAAGCAGCTTTTGAGTGAGAAAGCTGAGTGGAGTTGTCCCAACCTGTCAACTTCAGATTTCTTTCCTCCTCTCCATAAATCAAAAAACGGTTGGTAGAAGGGAGGGACAGAAGCGTTTCATTTTCAGATTTTGTAAGAAAATAAAATCAAATCAAAAGAACCTGTCCCACGCTGATACCTTACATGCCAGGTTTGAGCCTGAGGCAAATTTTTGTGGCCATGTAATAAGCCTTTTTAAAATGGTGACAGACCCTTGACTCTTTGCCTTGAATTACACTGATAAAAGACATTTTATTTCGTTAGAGCTGGGGCAGGAGTACAGGATGGTTCTTGCCTGGTCGGCCTCTTTGAAACTGCGTCAGCCCTGCTGTCCACACTCCCCACCGCCTGACAGGGCTTGAGCACCATGGCGGCAGAGATCTGTGGGCTGGTGACAGAGGGGGCTTTCAACCCGGCAGTTGAAGGTTGAAGCTCTGGAAGCAAAAGGATTTCAGCCTGAGGGGCTTGTTAAGGGAGAGTGGAGTCTTTCACATTCCTAGTAGACTTGAGAGATCTTGACATTGGTGGCCCCAGGTGAGCCCTCATGATCTGGACTGTGTGGAACTAGAGTGTGACTGAGATGCTGGACGGTGGAGACCTCGTTTTCCAAACAGCCTCAGAGAGATTCAGAATTTTAAAGCATGACCTGTGAGGTCCCTTTAGGCACCCTTGATGGTTATGGGATACGCCCATCTGCTTTTAGAAGCCAGATCTCCACAGGCTGATTTCCAAGGCGGGCCTATCTGGTGGGTAGAAAGGATTTGACAATGATACATTCTTAGTTTGAGAAACAGTGTTCAAAACTTGGGGTGTCGCTCCTTTTGCATCAGTAGAATGCCCACCCCATAAATTGGGGTCTCCTGAGTGACTGCAGATTGTATCTGTGGGCATCTCCTTTTGTGCAGGAAACTCTTTCCAGATTGGTCAGTGGTATAAATGAAGGGTTTGAAATGGAATAAAAAGCTAGGAAAATAACCATGAGGCCAAGAAAGCAGGTCTGCCTGTTGTTCTGTGGGACTCTGTCGGAGAGATTAGGGCTGCTGTGTTCCTGGGAGGTGTGAAGGTGCTTAGGGACAAGGAGATGGTCGCAGTTGCCGCTTGCCTTGGGCAGAGGCCTGCTTCCGAAAGCAGGACTTGTTGTCAGGGGACAGGGCCTGGCCTCACAGCACCGGAGCCCTGCTTGATTCAGCTCACCTCAGGCTAGACAGCAGCCTAGTTTTATTCCTGAAGAAATGTCAGAATTTGACCAGCTAGACCTTTTTTTTTTTTTTTTTTCACTTGGAGGCCTAAATTAGTTCGTATAATTTCTGAGCAGTTCTGTGTTAACCATAGGGGCATAATAGATTTTGAATCCTGGAGAATGGCCAGTTCTGGTTCTAAGACTCTCTTGGCCAAGAATGTCACAGAGTATTAGGTCTGCAGTGCGTGCCCTGCCTGCTTTCCCTGAAGTACACATACCACTTCATAGTCCCAGGAAGGCAAGCAACTGCCTGTAAGGAACTGGGTAGCATAGTCCCCTTTGGCCCACTCTGGGGGCTCCTGAGGTGAGTGACAAGGAGCGCCGGTTCCCATATAGGTGGGTAGGGCTTTGAGCTTTGACTTTGCCCTTATTATTTGCAGCAGGACATTTCTAAGATCTTGTCCTTTCCCCAGGGAAGGGTGGTTGAAATTTTCCACAAGGGACAGGATATACTTCTCTGAGAAAAGCTAGGCTTAGAGGGGAAGAGGGTCCTCTGTTGGTGGTGGAGGGGCCTGCCAGAGCCTTTGTGGGGTCACCCATTCTTTCGCCTTCTCCAAGGCAGGTTTGCACAGACCTGTCATGGAAGATATGACCAGAAAACTAGCTGGGCTGTCACGTGGTCTGGGCCTGCTTACACCTACTGTTCTTGTCTCTCCTTGTCTTGTCACCCTCTGCCTCTACGGTGCCCAGAACAAAACATTGCTTGTCTTATGAACACCATGTTTGGTTTTCTTTAACTTATTCTGGAACTTTTTCAAGACTGATCACAGTTGTGATATATAGGCATAAATGACATTTGTTGTGAGTTGACAGAGATAAAAAGGCTAGGGGTGGCCCCTTCAGAGTAATTTGGGAGTTGTGTGTTCTGCTGGCTTTGATAAACAAGCCCTTCTCTGCCCTGGCAGGTGTTATCAGAATTAAAGGTTTGCTAAGCTAATGGTCATTCTCCTTAGTTCCATCTTCACAGCCCACGTGTTTCTTCTTCCCTTCAGCTGAAAATGTGGGTCTGCCCTCCTCACTCATGGCGTACTTCACTGTGTGGGGGGGACTCTTGAGAGGTTTTCAAGACTTTCCAGGCGTCTGAGATTATGATTTCCCATCCTTTGTTTCTTGGGTGGAATGTCTATAAATACTTTTGTGTGTAACTGGACAATTTGGGTGAAAAAAAGATGTGTACAGGCCATCTTTCTGCATCATTCACCCCTTCTAACCACAGAAGCATTGACTGCAGTTGCACCCCACTTTCAGAAGGCCCAATGTGCACCAAAACCTCATCAATGGAAACTGATAAATTAGAGGGTGATTTTTCACATTACAGAAAGATTGTTAACTTTTCAAAAGGTTTCACCACAGGGTTCCTTTAATAGTGAGCTCCCCCACTGAATGTAAAGTGTTTGTTTACAGATCATTAACTACTTGACAGAGAGGGTGTTGGGGGGTGGGGGGGACGCACTTAAAAGGTAAAATGTTAGAAGCCCTGCCAATTTTAGATGAGCCTGGGAGGGTAAGGAGACCTCTCTGAAGTTATGTCGGCTAGCAAATGTGATTCATTTTACAGAAATTTATTTTACGTGGGGTTTTCCAGGAACCCTCCATGCTGATTGAAGGCAGGGACCACAGGGTGCTGGGGCCTTGCCGCCCTGGTTGGATGTGGCTGGGGAGAGGTACTGTGTGTGCTTTTGTGAGCAGCAGGTGCCAGGCTCTGGCATGAGGTCCAGCATTGCCACTGGCCTTCTGGCACGGTCCACAGAGACCTTTTCCCTTGACATTTACCCTGGGTGTGTGAGAAGTTTCTTCCTGGTTCTCTGACCTTCAGTTTCATTGGCTCAGGCCTCACCTGGGTTTCCTCTTTGAAATTCAGACTTTGCAAGACTTTACCCCAGGAGTTTGAAATGCACCATCTGGTTTACTGTCCCGGACTCAGGAATTAACATGGTATCTGGGCCCAGGCCACACTCTCCTATAGGTCCCTCCTAATCCAGAAAGTCACAAGGAGTTCAGCTTCTAGCATGGCCCAAGGAGGTTCAGACTGGCATGGCGAGCAGAAGGGAAAAGTCACCCACCTGATCCACCTGTCTCTTTTTCAAGTTTAGAAGACTGAGGGTCAGAAATAGCTGGTGAGCGGCAAAGTTAGGACTCACGCGCCACGGTTCCTGGCTTTCCTCCAGCAAGAAAATGCCTGGGGAGGGCCTACAGTGAATGTCAATGTGTTGTACAAAGGCATCTTTCAAAGAACTTCCCGGATTCCCCCAAATATTCTGAAAAATACTTCCTATCGAGACAAGTGTCCTCTCTCTCTCCCTCTCTCTCTCTCTCTCTCTCTCTCTCTCTCTCTCTCTGTGCTCAAGAGTCAAAGTAAGTTCCCCTTGTCCTCCCTATGACTTTGAATAGAAGAAAGAGGAAATTTGGAGGGAAGGTCAAGATGATGATGGAAGAGACAATGTGGTATAGGAAAATCTCAATGCTTTTTGCACAGTCATTTGTTGAAAATGTTTCAGCAAGTACAAACTCATCTTAAACTGGCAACGATACATCTGAAATAGATTACTTAAACCAGGGAGGCAAAGAAGAACATAGCTATCAACGCTTGTTTGTCTGACTCAGAGGAATAAAACAGTGGATTCTGCCTTGGTAGACTACCCACCATTCATCAGGGGAAGAAAAAATTGAGGTGGAGGGTTGGGGAGATAAAAGAGGACAGATGAACTTTCATAGTTTTGCAATAGTCCACATTGCTGTATTTCTTATTTTAAGAAAATGAGATATTTGAAAATATGAATTTATGAAAGCTAAAGACTTCACAGCAGTCCTCAGAGGATTTATTTAGATGACCATAGCCTCTGCTGTTGCCCAGATGAATGAATGTAGTGTTTTGATTTGAATATAACTGACTGGTGAGCTCCCTTTTTTCTGTACACCTTGGGCTTTGCTTCTCTCTGAACATCTATGTTTTTTCTTTTTGTCTAGAAATTGGTTCTCTTGGCTTTCCAAGTCTAGCTCCTAAGTTACTCCTTCCCTAAAGCCTCCGTACTCTGTTGCAAAGGGAAGTATATGTTTAGCCCTCTGTACCCAGTGGGTTCTACATTTAAGGATTCAACCAACTTCCTTGGATTGCAAGTATTTGAAAAAACTAGCATCTATAAGGGATATGTGCAGCTTTTTCCCCCTGTCATTGTTCCCTAAACAAGGTAATTATTTTCTTAGCATTTGCATTGCTTAGATATTATAAGTCATGTAGAGATAATTTAAGTATATGGGAAGATGTGCATATTACATATACAAATATTTGCCATTGTATATGAGGGATTTGAGCATCTGGAGATTTGGGTATCTGAGTGGGTTACTGGAACCCATCTTCCAGGGGATGCTGAGGACTCACTGTCATTACTATTCCTTTGAATTTCCATAATAGTTTTTTTCTGCTTTTCTCATGACACACTTTCTATACTGGAGTAGGGCAGTTTTTGCCAAAGCCTTATCTTTCTGCTAGTTGAAGGCTCCTGTGGAGAAGTTGGTATTTGAATTTTCTCTGTGCTACCCATAGAGACTAGCCAATTGCTTTGGGCATAATGGGCATTCAGTAAATATTTGTTGAATGAATGCATGGAGAATGAATGAAGGGAATATATCCTGGGAACACACATTTTGGATAGTGAGGTACATGGTTAAACAAACAAAAAATTGTTCTAAGACAATTTGTCTTTTTATGCAGTGGCCCTTCCAGCCTCTTAGACAAGTTCCTCCATTCTGAGGCAAAAGCTTAAAGTGTAATAAAAATTTATCTAATTCACGATCAAGTGAAAATACTTTGGGCCCAAAGCCAAAGAATATTATTGGAGTGAACTTTTTTCAACACCCTAAATTTAACCAGCTGGAATTCTTTTTTTAAGTACCATCCTATTCAACCTTTTGAAATGAAGGATTTGCCTTTTAGTGGGAAATCTGCATTTCAACACAAAGATGGAACACAATGTCTCCGGTTTAGTTATTCTTCAGAAAAGCAAGCTTTTTTTTTCCTTTGAATTATATGCTTTGCTTATGTTAAAGACACAGATTGCAGAAAATTTTGTTTAGGCCTGACAGATTGGTGGCTTGCATTTTTTGCATTTTTATAGATAAAGGGGCATGAAAGATGTCATCTCTCTCTCTTCCTTTATAAAAAGAAGACCTGAGACAAGAACTCTTAAAAGGTGAAATTAATAACCTGTGTTTTGGGTAATTATGGCTCCAAAAGGATAGAATTGGCAGAAAAGACTGTTTAAATGAGTGATCAATTTAATTGAAGTCACTGGTGAAGTATCAAGTATTATGAAGACAATGAACAGGTTTTAGCAAAGAAATTCTGTGGTGTGGTGTCTAGAATCCTTGCTTGCTTTCAATTTTGCAGAACACACTTTTTGAAGAGCATCTTGATTTGGTAAAAACTTAAGCCAGTAAAAAAAGCAATGAAGGAAAAAAATGGCCATGGACATGCTCATTTGTAGAACAAAAGAGAATGTGATTTTGACAATATCAGAAGGTTAATTAGGAATTCTGTTAGCAGTGATAAAGCTGGCACGTTTTCAATCCAGATTGACACAACTCAAGACACAGTCATGGCTGCTTGTTCTAGAATACTTTGAAAATCAGAGGATCTCAGAAAAGAGCTGGTAGCCAAGTAAATACAGGGTCAAGAGCTAGAAGCTGTTGACCGGAAAGGACGTTTCAGAGGATTTGCTTTCCAGTTAGGTAAAGAAGCTTCTAGCCCATATTAGCTGCACTGTGGTTGTTTGTATGGCTTGCATCCAGCTGTGGGATTCATACTGGGATTGGTTTCTTTGGGGAACTTCACAAACATTCAGGATTCATTTTAAGCATAGTTCAGAAGGTGGCTACTTGGAGGATGGGCAATTTGAGGAACTGGAAAAGGGACAGGACTGTACAAGTCCTTTTTCTAGTCTGTCACCAACAAAGAGATTTTTCTTGTTTATAGTGAATTGTCAGTCATTCTCTTCTTGGAGACTCAAGGCGAATGGAAGGTTGCAGCTTCACAGAATGGTTTGATTCACTTGGGGGCACAATTACCTAAACATATACAGAGTCAGAAAAATTTGTACACCAGGAAAGGAAAAACTTGTGTAAGTATTTTAATATTAAATTTACTGAGATATCGTAAGGTTAATATGGTGCCTTTATCCTCTACAATTACAAGAGGTGCTCAGAATGGTGGCCATCAGCTTCCAGATAATTATTAGTATGGTGAATTGCTGAAGCGTGTACATTGTTTTTGGCAGATTCTGTATATTTAAGAAAAAATGAGTATATATGTATCCATAGACATTTTAGTGAGCAGCATGCCTCTCTGTACTCTTGTGGAGAGGCCCGGGACATTTACGTGTGGGTGTGTACGCATGTGCTGTGGATCAAACTGAGGGCCTGGCACGTGCCAGGCAAATGTTCTACCACCTAGCTATATCCTCAACTCCTAGGCCTGGGATTTTAATACATGATAACAGTTGAGCTCTCAAAGCAGTCATTAAGTGTGCCAGACAAGATGCTTTATGCTTCGCTGTTTTGGCAGGTTTGGAGATCAGTAGTACGTGTTGAGTAGAAGACAGCTATGTAGCTATATTACATGCCCACTAGCTAGTTGAAGAAACAAATAACACATTAACAGTCTGGAATCTTTGAGATATCCTTCAGGAAACTTAATTTAATGACCCTAAGTTCAGAGCTATCTCACTGGGCTCTAGGTCAAAAGCAGGTACCCAGTGTATATAGAAATGTATAGTGACCAGTAAATAACATCAAATTAAAACCATTCCTAGATTTTTAAAGAGATCTGAAAAATTAGATTCACTGGTTTTTATTCGACCCTGAGGAAACGTTGCAACCTAATAAAGCATAAAGCATTTCTGAGATCCCAAGTGGAATAACACTAGAAAGACCTTTATGAACAGAACAGGTTAAAGCACCTTCTGCAAGAGAAGCAAAGTCATTTGGAGATGATTTCAGAGGAGGGTAGCATGTCACATTCCAGAGTCTGGAAAGGAAAACAAAAGTCCAGTGCTTGTTCCACCTATGAAGAATGCTCATTTATTCATTTATTCTTATGGTGCTGCGGCTTGAACCAGGGTCTCACACATGCTAGACCAGTGCCCTGTCACTGGGCTACACCCTCAGGCAAACATTTCAGCTTTTAAGGAAACAGTGAGGACATTATCTGCCTAACTCTGGATGTTGTCTTGTGTCAGGTGGGATCCCTACTTGAAGAGACTGGGCCGGTCAGTGATGGATGGATAGATAGATAATGGATAGATGGAGGAACCCTTAGGGATTCCACTGATTTTGACTGTTCCAGTCTTACAGAAGGTGGGTCCTGGCAGATGGGGTGACAGCCTCATGGCCCACAGCTCTCTGCCCAGGGAACATCAAAGCTTCAAGCTTCCTTATTTCCCCTTACCCTAGGATGGGGTTATTAAGCTTGGCTGCGCATCAGAATCACCTGGAGGACTTAATTCAACATGGACTGCTGCCGCCCCACCCAACTGCAGTTTCAGATCCTGTAAGTCTGGGGTGGTGCCCAAGAATTTACATTTCCATCCGGCTGCCAGGAGTTGCTGTTGCTGGGCCTGGGTCTGCACTTTCAGAACCATTTTCCTGAGAGTGCCAACAAAGAAATCAAGAAAGCATAACTGTACCACCACTTAACTGAGTCCATCTTTCCCATGGGAGAACAAAAAAGGAGGCTGAGGAGAGAAGCAGCCCTCGACCAACACAGATCTTTCCCCCTCTTGGCCCAGGAAGCAGAGCCGCTCGTTCAGTTTGATGTTCAGAAGCATTAATTGCGATACTTTGCTTTGCCTAAGCTGTGATGAAATAATTGAAGGCATCATAGCAAGAAGTTAAACCCTAGGGAGGCTATTAAAAATTTAGCATTTCCAGTTCATGTGGGAATGTCGATTCTCCTTACCAAGGAGAATGTTATGGATGTGTTTAGTGAAAGAAGCGGCAGAATCAGCTGGGTTCCCAATAGGCTCTGCTTTTTGACCATCTTCTTGGAAGAAGAAAAACACAAGTCCAAGTCTCTGGCACAAAGACAGTGTGCTGTTTTCTAAAGTAAACAGCTTGTTAGGCTGAGAGCAATGTTTTGTTTTTCCTCAGCAGGTTAATTCTGCAGGGGAAGCATAGGTAGAGGGTGGAACAGTGGGGCTCAGGCCAGGAGGTTTCAGTGGCAAAGCAGAAACCGAGTCAGTTCATTGGAAACTTTTGAAAGCCAGTCTTCACTGTGTTGGCTGGAATCTCCACTGAGAGGTTTTTAAGTGCTGCCCAATGGGTCAGCAGAAATAGAACCAACTCTTTCTAGGGTTTTTCTGGCCAGCGAAGATGGTGACAGGGACAGCAGAGGGGAGAGATAGATGCCTCAGGAAAGAACACAGGCCAGGAGAAGGGAGACTAACTGTGATCTTGATTTGTGATTAGCCTCAGTTCAACTAGGAACAAACCACTTAATTTTTCCAAGGCCCCATTTTCCCAGTCTGTAAAAATGAAAGCACAGACTTCATTAAAGTTCTTTATAACTCAAAAAGCAAAACCCCAAACCAGTCCCATGATGCCAGGTACTCAGACTCTGTGGTTGATGAGAGCTCCCTTTGTCTCTTGGTCCTGGCTGCTGCTCTGAGTGCAACTTGTTCGGAGCTAACAGATTAGTAGATAAGTCTGCCAAGTACAGATAATGCACGTGGCAAAGGCAGGATGAGACTAACAATTTGCCCACCTATTGTCTCTTCCCAAAGTGGTAAGGAACTTGAAATCAGACTTTCCCTATGCAAAGGTCCAAGGACCTGTCGCTATTGTGCTGGGATCAGTTGTGTGAGTTTCTTAAGAAAAGAATTTTAGTCTCTGCGACAAATAACTTTGCTGAGGCAAGAACAGGTGCAAAAGTGAGTGAATTCTCAGATTTCTCCTTGTAAACTACAAGGACTAAATCTGTAGTTAATTTTACCCTAGCCTCTCAATTTATTTAACATAAACAACCAAATGTAGACTTACTTATTTCCTGAGTCCAGTCTTCCCACTTTTTGTTGGTTCATTTTATGGTTTTTATTTTGTTTCGAATCAGAGAGGAAGAAATGTTTCTCTCTAGATGATTTCAGACGAGGTCATGGCTCCCTGATGGCTTCCCTTTGCAGGCCTGGAAACAACAGATTATTTATACTGTCAGTATAACAGCTTTCTCCAGGCACCACTACTGCTACCCACCAGGGTCCTCCTGAAAGGGAACCTTGTCCTAACTGCCCTAGCTGCACTTGGCGATGTGGCTTACACAAGAACAGGATGTATTTTACACTCGGGACTTGCTATCCTAAAGTATACCCAACATCACTTCTAAGTGCTCTTAATATTGAGCTAATGGAAAACATATTTTGCTCACCATTATTTCTCTCCTGCCTCCTCCAGTCATCACAGACTTCAAACCTCTGTAGAACACACAGAGTGTCTCCTATTCCATCTGTCCTCCCATCTCAAAGTTGACATCTATACATACAGTTAGTTTTCTGAGATGGATTTGGGATAGCTGGACACTTACCACAGAAACTATATAATCCCCAGGTCACACAAACCAAATTTCCTTTCCTGCAACAATCTTAATGCTAGAAATGCTTGATTGGCTGCTGGATTTATGAGTGTGAAAAGTCACTTTTCCTTTCCAGGTGTGCAGTAGAATGGGGAAAGTGGGCTCTGGTTTCTGGGTGCTGCTATTACTGGATGCTGGTTTTTTCCTTGTCATTTTATGATACAATTCCTCAGCCTCAAGGAGGAAACTTGGCCAAAGTTACTGAACTCCAGAAATCTAATCTTCATTTTCAATAACTTAGTGTTGGGAGAAAACATACCTATACCGGGTACTCATTTGATAGAATGTTAGAATGTGACCTGACCAAGTCCTTGTAATGCCCAAGGTTTCCCTACCATTGATGGTCCCATCATAAGTATAACATGGGAAGGAGTTGGGGGAGGGGGGAGGTAGAGTGGGGCTGTTCATAAAAAATGTTTCACAAACCAATTCACTTCCCACTAGTATATTGTGTTGCTTTTTATTTGGACTTGCCTATAAAGAAAAGCAAATGTATGCATGTAAACCAGCCTTGCAGATAAATCCCATTTTTTCTAACCTTCCCATAAGATTACCAATTATCTCCTTGCTATTTGCACAGATCTCTTATCATGAGACAATAACCAAATAACAACAGATAATCGAGCAAATGAACCTAAGAGCCACCCACACCTCTATACCTAAACCAAACCCCTTTCTTTATGTCCAAAAATTCCAAAATTAAAAACAGAACAAAAACTGTGGGAAACAGCTCACCAATATTCTTTTGTTGCAGGCATTGGGCCTATTAACTATCTGCAAGGCTGTTGTAATGATGTTAATCTATTTTAATGGAATCGAAATGTGATATCCTGTGGTTTACGATGCACATTGTTTTTTGCTGTAGTGCTTGATTTTGGGTTTCTTTCACAGATAAACTTCTGCACTGGAGGGGCCTGTCCTCCCCTCGTTCTGCACATGGAGCTCTAATCCCCACGCCTGGGATGAGTGCAGAATATGCCCCGCAGGGTATTTGTAAGTTGAGCATTATTTTTTCTACAAATGTCCATGTGTCTAGAGATTAGAGTTTCTAGAAATTACCCTTACTTTTTAAGTACTGAAAGGAGTCACTTCAAAAAGGGATTGGCACCAGCATATGTATTATGCCATTACTCACTTGGCTCCTGTTCCTCCACTCCACTCAACCCCTGAGTGACAGACATGTCCTTGACCTTTTTCTTTCTTTCCTCACTGAAGGCATGGAGCTCATAGCAGCTTATCCCTATGGGTCTTCTGCTCAGGGTTCTTGCCTGGCTCCATGCTGGTGGCTGGATATGTCTGTGCATTCAGATCCTATTTTATTGCTGGACATTCACTCCCATGGCCTCACTGAGGGCTTGAATTTATTTCATGATGTAGTACAGGCCAGAGTCACAAGGAGTCTGTTTAGAGTTACTCTGGACTTTGCATATTATTTATGCATTTATGTGTGCATTTGAACATGGTATATTTATATATACACATGCTACATTATATCTTTGCAAGTATATATGCATATACATAGATAGATAATTTGTGCTCATTTTTCTTTAGTTTTAGAGAAAAATGCACGCCATTATACTTAAAATGTAAAGATTCTACCACTACTACCACCATCATCCATTTACTTGTTCAACTCAACTTTTATAGTGGAGACCTTTTAATGAAATTTAGATACATTTACTTATAAAAAAGTTTTATGAAGGATGTTTTAAAAAGTAATTCAGTTTGCTTCAGTGTGTAGAAGCACATGATGTACATGGTTGAAGTGTTGGGTGTAGAGGTTGATTCTACCTCAAACACGAAAAAGCAGGTTCAGGCAAAAAGAAGTGTGACATCTACTTTTTATTTTAAAAGTACATGAAAAAAAAAACCTGCTATTGGAAGGAAAAAAGAAAGGGAAAGGATCATGGAAAGAAAATAATAAAGAATAAGATGGAAGAGTTAAGGCTAGAAAGGGGATTTTTAAAAAAAAAAATAAATGAGGGAAACTAGACTTTGCTTTCTGTGAATGAAGTGTGCAGGGCAGGACATGCACCCTGAGACCAAATTCTAAGTCAGTTGTTTATTTTTGCTAACTCTTAGGTAATCCCAGGTAACAAAGAGTTATTGTAGCAATTTCACAAGCCCTTGGGTCCTGAGGGTTGGGTGGCACAGGGGTTAAAGCACCACCCCCCAAAACCTGGGCTAGGTCACACAGGCAGTGAGTTTAGGGGATTGGGCACATGATTTCAAGTCCCTACATGCTGACTGGGTGGGGAGCACTCCTCCTTTTGCTGCGGATGCTTGGGGCACCCTGGGAGGTAAGGGAAACAAAAGGGTGTGGAGAGGAAGGTGGAGTTAAGAGGCTGCTGGTCAGGGAAACAATTCAGTCCTCAGTCTTCAGCTTGGTCTTCCTGAGGGCACGGGATTTGGTTGATGGGTGGGAAAGTGGGACCCCAGTATGGAACCCCTGTCCTCCTCTACCCACAAAGGCAGGGCACATAGTTTGCTGGTGTCCAGTCTGGCAGGACCAGTTTAGGAGTAACAAGAACAAGGTATGTGGAAATTGGTTGCAGGGTTCTAGCAGGCTCTATGACAAAACTGATGCCCACCTCACTCAGCTGCATTTCCACCTGCCTTTGGCTTTCCTATGGCCTCCCTGGTTGTGAAACTGGAACAATGACTTAAAGTTGCCCCCTCCTGTCTCCCTAACCAGAGCCCAGGGTAAGACTGTACTTGGACCTTCCCTTGGAAGCTGTTCTGGGCATGTAATGTGGTTAGTCATTACCCCCAGTAATTAATCACGCCCGGTAGTAATGAAAACTCACATGGATGTTGGACCTGATAGTTTACGGAGAGCTTTTATCTTCTGTCATTAGACCCTTACAACAATTCTTTAAAGTTGCTATTTTTATACTCATTCTACAGACAAGAATCTGAAGGCTCAGAGATGTTAAATAACTGTCCTACAGTTGCAAGCTAGTAACAAGCGTCAGGGGTTCTGCCTCTGTCCTTACTCCAAAATTTGAGGCTTAAATCATAGGACTTTTTGCACTGGTGACTCACTAGAAATGGGAGGTCAATCCTTCCCATAAAATAAAATGAAATAAAATAAAATCTGGTAGGTAGGCTAACAGCTGTTTTTAACCCTTTCAATGCCTTGAGTTCTTGTGCTTGGGGGCTGCATCTCAGTTTATTGCTTTAAATCAAAACAATCCCTGTGAATGCCCAATGAGGCTCTCAAATTGAGAAGTTGATTTTCATCAGAGTAAATGAAGAATATTATTATATTTTACACATCAATAAATCAATGTAGCCCTAATTTTGCCACGCAGGAAATCAATTCTGGTCTTTCTAAGCCATCAAAGATGTTATGAACAAAGTAATTTCACAAATTATGGCAAGTAACACATTTATTGATGACTGCAGTTTAGGAATTTAGAATCTGTGAACACTGTAATATAATATGGTACACTGGCGTGAGCTGAGTGAAATACAGATTATATGGTGAAATTGTAATGCATCATTTGCTATTAGTGGACTGGTAATAATTACCAGTTTGAAAGCAGCGCTTTCCATGTAATCTTTAGTCTCAATCGTAACAGCCCTTCTCATTGACATTATGATTATACTAGCTGCCCTCATGATCTAGAATATCTAGTTGATGGGAATACTAAAATGTGATAGTGAAAACTGTGTGTTGTATGCTCATTGTAAGATAAAATGCCATTTTCTCTGACCTCATGTATGAGACGGGGAAGGATAGCGTCAGTGCTACCATACTATAGTATAATCACATAAGTGGCTTTGAAAAAAAATTTAGGAATCTCAGGGCAAAAAACTAAAATGCACTTTTTTTGTTTAAGCCTCTTGGAAAGGGTACAAATGAGATTCTTGATGTAGTGCCACAAGCCACAGACTTCGGCATTTATCAGTGACCACATCATGGCACATGCGAAGCCAGCATCACTAATTATGAGTCCAGTCCTGGTTTTCAGGAGAAGATTATAAGGGTAAAATATGATTTGAAGGCATTTGGAGTGATGAAAGTGTTAAGGGCTTGCTTCAGCTGACAAATCTCCTTTTTACTTACCCAATTCCAATTGTCAGGCTAAACGTATGATAATAACCCAGAATCCTAGGGAAGCAAAGGAGAAAGCCACAGAAGGTCACGGTAGTTGGAACCAGATAGTTTTTTTCCTGCCTATTTGAGACCCAAGTCATTGTTCAACAACAACAAAAAATTTATGAAAATACTCTCAATGAAGCTTTTTATTTCCCTTTGAAGAGAGGAGGCAAACAAAAATAGGCAGATAATGTGATACTAATGTCAGCATTTTCTTTCAAAATCTTGCTGCCTTTTTTTTTTTTCCCATTCCACATTAGACAAATGTTTGAAACCTAATTTTGGTATCTTACCATCTAATCTTGTTAAAGAGATTTACCCAGGAGTGGGATATATTGAGTGAGATTATAAATGCATTGTAAAGTAAATTACAAGGTCAGGGCAGGAGTCCATTATTTAGACAAGTGCTTGAGCGAACTGGCTTGTTTTGGAATATGAGTGTTTGGGGCTCCTGAGAAGATCCTGCCAGCTTTTCTTTTTGAATTGCTAAATGGAGAAATCATATAATTGATGAATTCCTCATTCCCACTCTTTAGCTCCCTGGTGAATTTCATCCTTTTAAAAAAAGTTACTGACAAATGCTAGCTATGGGTTTATATTTTAAGTCCCACTTTTTTCAGAATCCCTGGGACAGCATGTATTGCTCCCATCTTTGTCCCTAGGCCACCGTCATTCGTGTGCCCCTTTTTAAGGCTACAGTTGACTGGTAAACTGCCATATATATATGTATGTATTTCAATTTAGCTATCTCTAAAAACGAATGATTTTGTGAAGTCAAGCTGGCCCCCTCTCTGCCAAAGTGGCATTTACCACTCTTGGGTTCTTTTCAGCAAGCGAGAAATAATGTGACTTCAGCAGGGCCCCTCTCCAGACGGCTTGGCTACTGGCCAAAGAGTTGACTAGCTGAACTGTATCTTTCTGTTTCTTTCTCAACTGGAGTCGCGTCTCAGTCGAGGGCGCAGGATGTTGTATAATTTGGTTCACGTTGTTAGCCTCTCAAAATAATGAGGAGGAGGCTAGTGTAGCATTGCTCAGCCTGCTGCCTGTCATGGTGCTGGCTGCCTGAACTGTGCCTTCTACCGGGGTAGTGTGTTTGCTAAAGTTGGCATCAGCCACTCCTAACCTCTCTAGACTTGCATTTATTGCACTGGGGGACAACCCCTAAAGATTTGTTATCGGCTTTCAGTTAAATCTGAATTAAATTTTTCTTTTGAGATTTTTCACAACATCCCTTGAGATTAAAAATGGGTGTCCCTGTGGGGTGTTACAGAGCCAAAGTTAGAACTTGCTGACCTGTACACAGGCCAAGATAGGAAAAGGTTGCTAGCTTCTCTTTTGATGAAGATTTTTGAGTCCCTTCTCATTTTAATAATATCAATAATTAGTATGCTTTAGCCTAAGCCACTGTAGCACCATGGAGAATTGTAGTGTGTTGACCTTCTCTTTTTTGGTGTCTCTGGAACAACTGCACTTTAGCAAATTCACCTGCCATCCACGGGGAATAGACAAGGACAATAGGGTTTAAGAAGCAAAACTGTTCCTTGGGTCACGAACAGTTGAGGAAACCAAAGTACACAGAGATTAAATGTTTTGTCCCCAACTGCAGCTGATGATGAGATCAAAAAGTTCAAAGATGTCTGCTGAGGTCCCTAGATTATAGGACTTCTTATCTTTAAGTTCAAAGTGGTCAGAATTTTTTTGCTCTTGGGACTGGATAAAGAATTCTTAGAATTGAGTTTTAGGAGGAAAGACTGATTTGACAAATATCTATTGAGTACCAACCATCACGTGTGCCACATGCCATTTAAGCAGAGGGTTAGTAGGTGCATGAGGGGTTAGGTCTTGGGGCTGAGGCTGGGGGCAGGGAAGGCTGGAGTTAGCACATGAATAAGCAATTGCTGATGCCTGTTTGGTGATTAAACATTGATGGTGGTGTTGTATTATTTTGCAGGTAAAGATGAGCCCAGCAGCTACACATGTACAACTTGCAAACAGCCATTCACCAGTGCATGGTTTCTCTTGCAACACGCACAGAACACTCATGGATTAAGAATCTACTTAGAAAGCGAACACGGAAGTCCCCTGACCCCGCGGGTTGGTATCCCTTCAGGACTAGGTGCAGAATGTCCTTCCCAGCCACCTCTCCATGGGATTCATATTGCAGACAATAACCCCTTTAACCTGCTAAGAATACCAGGATCAGTATCGAGAGAGGCTTCCGGCCTGGCAGAAGGGCGCTTTCCACCCACTCCCCCCCTGTTTAGTCCACCACCGAGACATCACTTGGACCCCCACCGCATAGAGCGCCTGGGGGCGGAAGAGATGGCCCTGGCCACCCATCACCCGAGTGCCTTTGACAGGGTGCTGCGGTTGAATCCAATGGCTATGGAGCCTCCTGCCATGGATTTTTCTAGGAGACTTAGAGAGCTGGCAGGGAACACGTCTAGCCCACCGCTGTCCCCAGGCCGGCCAAGCCCTATGCAAAGGTTACTGCAACCATTCCAGCCAGGTAGCAAGCCACCCTTCCTGGCGACGCCCCCCCTCCCTCCTCTGCAATCCGCCCCTCCTCCCTCCCAGCCCCCGGTCAAGTCCAAGTCATGCGAGTTCTGCGGCAAGACGTTCAAATTTCAGAGCAACCTGGTGGTGCACCGGCGAAGCCACACGGGCGAGAAGCCCTACAAGTGCAACCTGTGCGACCACGCGTGCACGCAGGCCAGCAAACTGAAGCGCCACATGAAGACGCACATGCACAAGTCATCCCCCATGACAGTCAAGTCCGACGACGGCCTCTCCACCGCCAGCTCCCCGGAACCCGGCACCAGTGACCTGGTCGGCAGCGCGAGCAGTGCGCTCAAGTCCGTGGTGGCCAAGTTCAAGAGTGAGAACGACCCCAACCTGATCCCGGAGAACGGGGACGAGGAGGAAGAGGAGGACGACGAGGAAGAGGAAGAAGAGGAGGAAGAGGAGGAGGAGGAGCTGACAGAGAGCGAGAGGGTGGACTACGGCTTCGGGCTGAGCCTGGAGGCTGCGCGCCACCACGAGAACAGCTCGCGGGGCGCCGTGGTAGGCGTGGGCGACGAGGGCCGCGCCCTGCCCGACGTCATGCAGGGCATGGTGCTCAGCTCCATGCAGCACTTCAGCGAGGCCTTCCACCAGGTTCTGGGCGAGAAGCACAAGCGGAGCCACCTAGCCGAGACCGAGGGCCATAGGGACACTTGCGACGAAGACTCGGTGGCCGGCGAGTCGGACCGCATAGACGATGGCACTGTTAACGGCCGTGGGTGCTCCCCGGGCGAGTCGGCCTCGGGAGGCCTGTCCAAAAAGCTGCTGCTGGGCAGCCCCAGCTCGCTGAGTCCCTTCTCCAAGCGCATCAAGCTGGAGAAGGAGTTCGACCTGCCCCCGGCCGCGATGCCCAACACTGAGAACGTGTACTCGCAGTGGCTCGCTGGTTACGCGGCCTCCAGACAGCTCAAAGATCCTTTCCTTAGCTTCGGAGACTCCAGACAATCGCCTTTTGCCTCCTCATCGGAGCACTCCTCGGAGAACGGGAGCTTGCGCTTCTCCACGCCGCCCGGGGAGCTGGACGGAGGGATCTCGGGGCGCAGCGGCACGGGAAGTGGAGGGAGCACGCCCCATATTAGTGGTCCGGGCCCGGGCAGGCCCAGCTCAAAAGAGGGCAGACGCAGCGACACTTGTGAGTACTGTGGGAAAGTCTTCAAGAACTGTAGCAATCTCACTGTCCACAGGAGAAGCCACACGGGCGAAAGGCCTTATAAATGCGAGCTGTGCAACTATGCCTGTGCCCAGAGTAGCAAGCTCACCAGGCACATGAAAACGCATGGCCAGGTGGGGAAGGACGTTTACAAATGTGAAATTTGTAAGATGCCTTTTAGCGTGTACAGTACCCTGGAGAAACACATGAAAAAATGGCACAGTGATCGAGTGTTGAATAATGATATAAAAACTGAATAGAGGTATATTAATACCCCTCCCTCACTCCCACCTGACACCTTCCTTCTCACCACCCCACCTCCCCAGGGCCCTCCAGCCCCATTCCCTGTAGGATTTTTTTCTAGTCCCATGTGATTTAAACAAACAAAAAACAAACAAACAGAAGTAATGGAAGCTAAGAATATGAGAGTGCTTGTCACCAGCACACCTGTTTTTTCTTTCTTTTTCTTTTTTCTTTTCTTTTTCTTTAAAAAATTTTTTTTCCTTTACGTTCTCACCGTTTGAATGCATGATCTGTATGGGGCAATACTAATGCATTTTACGCAAACTTTGAGCCTTTCTCTTGTGCAATAATTTACATGTTGTGTATGTTTTTTTTTTTTTTTTTAAACTTAGACAGCATGTATGGTATGTTATGGCTATTTTAAATTGTCCCCAATTCGTTACTGAGCAAACATGAGCAAACATGTTGCTGTTTCCAGTTCCGTTCTGAGAGAAAAAGAGAAAGAGAGAGAGAGAGAAAAAAAAAAAGACCATGCTGCATACATTCTGTAATACATATCATGTACAGTTTTTTTTTTCTTTTTTATTAATGTGAGGAGATAGAACAGTCTTTGGGTTAACCCTCTATAGATGGAACATAGAGCACTGAAAAAAATCTCTGAGCTAAATGTCTGTCTTTAAAGGGTTAAATGTATCAATTGAGAGGAAAGAAAAAAAAGACCTTGAATTGACAAATTATCAGAAAAACAGAACAAGTTTGTTCTGTCATTTGGTTTTAAAATATGAGTGCCTTGGATCTGTTAAAACCACATTGATGGTTCTTTCTACTTGTTATAAACTCGTAGCTTAATTCAGCATTGGGTAAGATGATCAACCTTAGGACCTAGCGCATAATTCTATATTGTATTTCTCACAACAATGGCTACCTAAAAATATGACCCATTATGTCCTAGTTAATCATCATTTTCCCTTTAGTTTAACTTTGTGAACAAAAACTGATTATACCAGTATAAAAAGCTACTTTGCTCCTAATGAGAGCTTAAAAGAAATGGGCTGTTTTGCCCAGTTTTATTTTTTTTAAATAATGATGAAATTGAATGTGTAATGTGCAAAAGCCCTGGAACATGATTAAATACGTTAGCAAGGAGTTCATTTTATGAAGATACTTATTTTAAAAGATATCTTAAAATTCAAGCATCAAGAGAAATAGATCCAGATCCACTTGGTTGTCAAATGGACAATCAAATGATAAACGTAAGACCTTGTATACCATATTAAAAAGAAGAGGCTGACAATAAAGTTTGACAGAGGGGAACAGAGGAAAAAAAAGTGATTTATTAGCACAATGTGGTATTGTTTGCCATTTGAAACTAGAACAGGTGTATAAGCTAATATTGATACAATGATGATTAACTATGAATTCTTAAGACTTGTGTTTAAATGTGACATTCTTAAAAAAAAAAAGAAGAGAAAGAATTTTAAGAGTAGCAGTATATATGTCTGTGCTCCCTAAAAGTTGTACTTCATTTCTTTTCCATACACTGTGTGCTATTTGTGTTAACATGGAAGAGGATTCATTGTTTTATTTTATTTTTTTAATTTTTTCTTTTTTATTAAGCTAGCATCTGCCCCAGTTGGTGTTCAAATAGCACTTGACTCTGCCTGTGATACCTGTATCTTTTCTCTAATCAGAGATACAGAGGTTGAGTATAAAATAAACCTGCTCAGATAGGACAATTAAGTGCACTGTACAATTTTCCCAGTTTACAGGTCTATACTTAAGGGAAAAGTTGCAAGAATGCTGAAAAAAAAATTGAACACAATCTCATTGATGAGCATTTAAAAAAAAAAACCTAAAAAAACTTTGCCAGCCATTTACTTGACTAATGAGCTTACTTACTTGGACGCAACACTGCAAGCGCTGTGAATGGAAACAGAATACACTTAACATAGAAATGAATGATTGCTTTCGCTTCTACAGTGCAAGGAGTTTTTTTGTACAAAACTTTTTTAAATATAAATGTTAAGAAAAAATTTTTTAAAAAAACACTTCATTATGTTTAGGGGGGAACTGCATTTTAGGGTTCCATTGTCTTGGTGGTGTTACAAGACTTGTTATCCATTTAAAAATGGTAGTGAAAATTCTATGCCTTGGATTACACACCGCTCTTCAGGTTGTAAAAAAAAATACATTGGGGAAAGGTTTAAGATTATATAGTACTTAAATATAGGAAAATGCACACTCATGTTGATTCCTATGCTAAAACACATTTATGGTCTTTTTTCTGTATTTCTAGAATGGTATTTGAATTAAATGTTCATCTAGTGTTAGGCATTATAGTATTTATATTGAAGCTTGTATTTTTAACTGTTGCTTGTTCTCTTAAAAGGTATCAATGTACCTTTTTTGGTAGTGGAAATAAAAAAGACAGGCTGCCACAGTATATTTTTTTAATTTGGCAGGATAATATAGTGAAAATTATTTGTATGCTTCAAAAAAAAAAAAGAAACAAAAAAAGTGTGACATTGTACAGATGAGAAGCCATATAATGGCGGTTTGGGGGAGCCTGCTAGAATGTCACACGGATGGCTGTCATAAGGGTTGTACATATCCTTTTTTGTTCCTTTTTCCTGCTGCCATACTGTATGCAGTACTGCAAGCTAATAACGTTGGTTTGTTATGTAGTGTGCTTTTTGTCCCTTTCCTTCTATCACCCTACATTCCAGCATCTTACCTTCATATGCAGTAAAAGAAAGAAAGAAAAAAAGAAAAAGAAAAAAAAAAACAATGTTTTGCAGTTTTTTTCATTGCCAAAAACTAAATGGTGCTTTATATTTAGATTGGAAAGAATTTCATATGCAAAGCATATTAAAGAGAAAGCCCGCTTTAGTCAATACTTTTTTGTAAATGGCAATGCAGAATATTTTGTTATTGGCCTTTTCTATTCCTGTAATGAAAGCTGTTTGTCGTAACTTGAAATTTTATCTTTTACTATGGGAGTCACTATTTATTATTGCTTGTGCCCTGTTCAAAACAGAGGCACTTAATTTGATCTTTTATTTTTCTTTGTTTTTATTTTTTTTATTTGGATGACCAAAGGTCATTACAACCTGGCTTTTTATTGTATTTGTTTCTGGTCTTTGTTAAGTTCTATTGGAAAAACCACTGTCTGTGTTTTTTTGGCAGTTGTCTGCATTAACCTGTTCATACACCCATTTTGTCCCTTTATTGAAAAAAATAAAAAAAATTAAAGTACACAATGTAAGCTTCTTGTGTCCTCATTTGACACACTCTGTAAATTACTTTCAAGAAAATAACATGTTTTAAGAGAAGGCCAGTCAGTCTTTTTCAGGATTATTTCTATGGGCATTTTGATGCGTGTATTATACCCTAAAGGAACATAAAGTACTTATTAAAATAGACATATCTCAAACCATGGACATGATTTTTAGGCTTTACAGTTCTAGAATAATTTTCAAGAAATGGAAGGCGTTTCCAGTCTGATGTTAAAAATTTGCTCCATCTCTTAAGAGAAATCCATTCAGATATAAGTGGTAAACGTGCTGGTAATAGCATCTGAAACTTTTATTTCTTTTGGAATTTTTGCTGTTCTTGTCTAAAAGTTCTCTTCTATTCTCTCATCACTGCCCTAGCTTAGAGCATAAGGTAAAAAGATTTTTTAAAATCAGCTTTTAGTTTCTACATAACAGTCTTTCCACATAACAAAAATCATCTTACCCCTCAAACCTAAAAATCCAGAAACAAAGGCATTAGGTTAAGAATAAATAAATAAAAAAGAGGAAGGGAAGAAAAAGAACAGAAAGCAGTAAGCAGAGGTAGCCAGACACAGCCAAATCTCTGGGATCAGCTGCTGATTTCCTGAGGTGTGTGGTAGCTTGTCTAGGGACTGTAGATGCTATAAACTATTTTAGGTATTTCTGTATGTTCAATGGGCTGACAGCAAGAGAAGGTAGGGTACCCTTCAGTTATATTTTGACCAACGAACAGATTTATGAAGTATCTTTGAAAATCAAGTTAGATCTAATAAGAAAAAAAAAAGACAAAAAACAAAACAAACAAAAAAACTTTCCTTGGAAATCTGTGTTGTCAGTTTTGCAAATACTGCATGTTGCAGCATCAATTTGCTTTATTAAAACCCATGCCTCTGTGATACTGTCTCCCTGTTCCCAGTGTAGACAAATGGATCTGACATTGTTCTTATTTTTGTAAAAACCAAAACAAAAGCTGTTCTGTTGTCTTCTCGTGGTAGCATTTTTGTTGCTCAGTTCTTAGGCCTTGATGCCAGTGAGGTGGCCTTTTCATGAAATGCCTTTTATTGGAGTCAAGAAGAGTTGTATCATTTTAAAGTATAGAGAGAGTCGGTATTTTTTAAAAGGACAGTGTGGGTGGGAATCAGGAACCCAATGGAAATAGTGCAAAACACCACACAGAAGCTGAGCTGGAGTAGGGCAGGGGTACCTTGGAGAACTTGATGTTTGTCAGTGAACTGAGAGAAGATAAGTGCATTTTAGATTAGATGACTCCAAAACTGAATCCAAAATGCTGTTCAGGCAGATAGAAATATTCCCCAGTGCCACATTGGTTTTAGATGTGACAATTTCTGCTGTACCATATTAAATGTCCATAAAACTTCTGTGTGTCCCTATTGCTTTTTTATTAGGAGCTCTGAGTGCAGCTGTGTAGGTTTTACATACAGTATTCATTTTAATTTCTCAGTGTATGATGCTGTTAGTGTAATTAGGTTTTGCATCCTGACAGAATTAATGGTGGATACGGTATACTTGTAGGTTTAGATTTCTTAAATCAAACAGAATGGGGATGGGGAGAACAGCTGGTGATAAATCACAGATCATTTTTGATTTATGTGGCCCCAAATTTAAATAAATTTTTTGGGAGACAGATTCTTCAGGTTACTTTGTCTCCTGACCTGACAAAATATTTCTGAAGCTGAGTGAACAATTAAGAGCATGAAAACGGTCAATGAGAATATAACTTGGAAGTAACATTTTATATCTAGAATCCTCAAATTTAAAATCTTACTATAAAGTAACATTTTTGAAAGTCCCACAGAAAGGTGAATTCCTGATATATTTTAAAGATAAGAAAATACTAAGAACATGACTGTCAAATTTCTCAGTTGCTTTTGTAACATTCTTGAGGTGCTGATGGAATGTTCTCTGTGTACCTGAACTCCTGACAAGATGTTCCTTTTGATTTTTATTTTGAGATCAAGCTAATAAACAGGAATGCAGCAAATACTATTCTCACAGATTTAAATCCAGAAATTTCTCCAGTACATATACAGTACTGTCTCTTCCTCAAGACCATTTGCTATCCTCTTGTTTAGGAGTTACAAAAAAACTGAAACCAACACGTTCTAAAGGTTGCTAAGAAATGGGGTGAACATGTTCATCATGTGTATAGCCGTGGCAGAAAGTGTGAAGTAGTTGAGTTTTTCCCAGGGCACTCTGTGAAGAGAACTGTTTATTTAAATACCATTTGTTGTATATGCAATAAGTCCATATTGTACATATTCATAATGCTTGGAGTGGTGGAGGGAGCAGTGGATTAGATACCATTTCAACTGAAGAAATAAGGAAACGAGGTGGTTTATTCACAGACATTAAAATTTGCTGAAATGTACTGGGATTATTTGGGGCCACTCTGAAAAGGAATTAGAAGCCTCAAGTCCCATCCTGTCCTGCTTCTAGTACTTTACTCAGGGAGTAAGGGAAGAAACACTGGGTTTTTCTAACCTCCTCCCCCTAAACACACCTGCGTGCACACACACACACACACACACACACACGCACACAGAGGATTGGTGGTGACCATTGTAATTGTGTATTTCTTAGTATGAATGTCACTCCATTGTCCCTGGCCCTCATGTGTTCAAAAATGTATCCATGCCATTTTTTTTTTAAAGGCAACTTACCTTAAAAAAAAAAGGATGGGGTTGGCAGTGTTCTTTAAATCTGCATAGAAAATTTTTGAAAAGACTGCTAACTTTTAAAAGGCATGCACCTCTTAGCAAATTTTCCTAAGTATCTCCTGAGGTCCTGCAGCTTTTCCAGTGGAGAATAAATGAGCTCATTTTGAGAGAAATGGATACCAGAACACAGAGATGGGTTGGGATTCTATATGATTCCTCCGAGGTCATTACAGTGGCAAGTTGTAGACATGGGCATTTTTGCTTGCCACAGTCTCCATGTTTAGTTTACTACAGCACATGGCCAAGGAATCCATCTTGAGGAGGATGGGCCTGTTTAGCTCTGTGTCACCTGTGATTATGGGATGCAATTAGCTCCTTCCTCCCAAATGGGAAAGGAGACGAACACAGTTTTTGTGGGTCATTGTACGTTAGTATCTAAACTTGACTGAACACTACTAAATGGTTGATCCAAATACTGTTTTTGCTTTCTGTAACATGGCAAACCTACATAAATGAAGTACACATTTCTAATAGGTCTTTCATAAAGATAGCAGAAAAGGCAAACTAAACAGTTTAATCCCAAAGTTTCTTCTAAAGCAGAAGCCCCCAGATGCACCAGGCCTGTGTTTTTTTGTTAGGGCTTTAACTATCAGCAGCAGATCAGACAAAAGGTTTAACAGGGGTATCAGCTAACTGGAACTCAACGACAGTGACTAGTCCTGGACTGAGAGTGGGAGTCCCTAGAGCCCACCTGGACACAGCAGGCCCCTCAGCCCAGGTCTCCACTGCTCAAGGGGGTAAGCAGGAGAGCAGCTGAGCTCCAGACCCCCAGCCTCCTGCAGCGCGGAGTCAGGGGAGAGAAGGCCCCAGGCCCCAGCTTCGGGTCGCCATGGCAACGAGGCCTGGAATGCCACAGTGGTAGCCCTCCTCGCACATCCGGACTCCCAGTTCTGCTTCAAGTCAATGTCCACAGAAAGGGAGGAGCCCAGATGAAAATAACCACTCCCTTCTTCCCTTCACCAGTGTGTTACCCCCCTGACAAAAAGAGAATAAAGGAAAGAAAGAAAGAAAGAAAGAAAGAAAGAAAGAAAGAAAGAAAGAAAAAAAAAAAAGAAAAGAAAAAACCTGCATGTTTGAAAGAAACTACAGGCAGTTTTGGTGCAATTTGAGAGCAACTACTTTGGGTTCTGGTTTTCTCTTCAGAGATTTGTTCGCCTCTTGTAAATCGTTGGCTGCTTTGACGTTGAACTTGATGACATTTCATGTTTTTGTTGTGCTGCTTTCACATCAATTTTTTTTGTTTCTTTATAATTTTATTATTATTTTAAGAATATAACCCCCTCCCTATCCCCTCCCCTGCTCTCCTCAACCAAAGGACTGTTTCCTACTAAGTTTTCTTAGTCAAAAGGGAAAGTGTTTCCTTCCAGGTGTGCCCCAATTTTAGTAGGACTATCATATGACTGGGTGGGGGGAATCTGGGTCCTTTGGGGGATGGAGGGGAGGAGGGTATGGGAAAGTCATTCAAAGGTCAGGGATCTGGGGAGGGGAGATAGCGTTGGAAATCATGCTTAAGATACAGTGGCTCGACCTGTGGTTGATTTAAATCATAATAGAAAATGCTAGTGAGAGAACAGAAAATCACTGGGCCAAGTCACACCTGTACTTTTTTTTCCCCTCCCTCCTGTCTCCAACCTCTTTCTAGGTTCTTCACACACCCCCATTCGGCGTAGTTCCCAGAGAGCTCAAGATGTGTGGCAGTTTTCGGATGGAAGCTCGAGAGCCCTTAAGTTCTGAGAAAATTTGAAGCCCCCAGGGGCCGGGTGGACACGTGCCGCCCAGCCGATGTCAGCGTGGTCCGTCATCCTGCTAGTTTGTGATGTTTTCTGACAGTAGCCTCCAAGAAGCCGTTGTGCGAAGACAGAGTCCTGCGGAGTCCTTCCAGCCTGGGCCTGCAGTGCCATTTTATTTATATTTTTTAATAAAAAGTAAAAACAAAAAAACAGACCCACATTGGAACAGTGAATCAGTCCCATATAGAGGGCCCTTGGACCACCGCTGTCCTGAGCTGTGTCTGGCCCTTTTGAAACCAGCCAACCTAATTACCCGTATTGTGGAAATGAGCATGAGTCCCCAACCCCTTGTTTCTATACATTCTATGTTGTCTTTTAAAAAGTGTGCTTAACATTGACACAATAAATGTTGGAGCTTTAGGTGGTGTTTGCTTGTTCTTTAATTTTTAGTGCTCAGGAGACAATGCAACTGCTTATGACTTCGTATTTCTGAACCAGTTTCCTGTAGATGCCCATTGAATGGTAGGAGGAACAGATTCAAGGAATGGGTAGGAGATGTAGGACAGGAAATAGGTTATCATTCGTCAGATGGCATGCATTTGGAAGGAAAATCAGAATGCAAAACTTGGGAATAAATCATAGCAATATCATAATTAATGTAGTAGTAGCATTGCTGTTTATTAGTGCTGAAGTGTGGTTTTTCTAACTGTCTGACTTACGATTTGCATACCATTAAATAATGCATAATATGGCATGCTGAATCCTGTGTTTCAAATATATGTTTTTGATGACTATCATGTAGGATTTGAATTTGTCTTTTAATTTAGATGGAGAAAGATAATGTCATTGGGTGTATGGCAAATCCAAAAAAGCCGATAAATGTTAATAGTTGTTTATTAAATATTCTATTTTTAGGATCCTAAACTTTCAGCAAATATATCTTAATTCAGACAGACAAACAAACAAACAAATAAACATTAAAGCTTTAGTACTTCCAGCACGAAACTTGGAGTAGGTTTTGTTAGGCGAAAATTTATAGGAGGGTAGAGAGTCACATTGGAATAGACCATTGTAATCATAGTAATACCTCATTCCTTAGGGATTAATGACAAATAAATGAGATGTACAAATGTGTGATAAAAATTCCTTCTGGTCTAATTAATTTGCCAAGAAACTTTCACAATTTGGTGTTTTCTTGTGCCTAGAGATCTAAAAAAGTATTAGCACAATTTAGCATATTAAAATAGGTTTATAAATAATAGAACAAAGACACTGTGTTATAGATTTACATATTGGCTGTGAACATAAGTGGGGAACAATTTTTACTCAACCTCTGACTAGATCACCTTACCTAGTGACAGCAAAATAATCGGCATCTGAATTCTTCCCTGCTTCTTCATCATCAGTGATAGTGTCTTACCTTATACTTGATATACTGCTTTCATGTGCATTGGTTCTTCTGATCCTCACTGGGACAGAACTCACTGCATGAACAAGAAGGCAAAGGCTCACCAAGTTTATGGGACTTGCAGGAGGCCGCGTCACTAAGAGGGGGAGCAGAGAAGCCACGGTTTCTTGTTTCCAGTCTGGAGAATTAGGTGCATTCTGTAACTGATCAACAGGAATGTTTCTCCTTAGGGTGCTTCTCCTGTTAGCGCACAAGGAATACGCATTCACACACCTATGTGTGTGGCTTACACACACGGAGACCAAGGAAGTACATTGGCAGAGGTAGTCCTAGTTGTCTCTTTCTATCAATAGCTGTGTACATTACAGTGGGAGCAAGTATCCCTCATTGCCACCTGTGGCTTTTCCATGACAGATAACCACAAGGGTACAGGTTTCCTTATAAATTTTTGAGAGTAAAGACAGAACAACCAGACAAAAAGTTACTTCAGCAAGAAATTCTCTTTCTGCCCTATGTTCTGCCTCTGTGTTGTTGAAACCTAACACGATAAGGGTCTTTGTGATAGTTTCCTCCCCAAATGTGCTCAGCTCCTTGTGGATAGCTGGAAAGAGTGGGGACAATTCGAAAGTGAGACTCATCTAAACAGAACCATCATGAGTTTGAAAGAACTTCACGCTGGGAAGCTGCACTTAGTATTCTCTGTGTCTTATTTCTTCTCAAGGTTCAGATCTAAATAAATGGTATATTTAGAAATGGTTTTATTATTTGTTGGATGGAAGGAAGCAAAAGTGAATAAACGTTACCTTTTTTTTCCCCCTTCCCCCTTTGAAGAAGAAAGATTCTTCACTAAACACAAGCAAACAATACACTTCCTGTCCTCCTTCATGCCTTTCTTAGTTGAATGAAAGTAAAAATTCTTTTATGGGATTCATTATGAAATGGCGCTATGTAAGGGCTAGAACTTTTGAAACCCCACACAAGATTGATGATTCGGGAAATCATCTTTCTATGCAATATGTCAAGGTCATGGTTATTGAGACTGGTAGAAGCAGGGCAAGGGACTGACAAATCTGACTGAGGTCCTCACCGTGCCCTCTCTGAGGGGAGGAACTTCAAATTGCAGGGAGATTAATTGGTTGCCTGGCACGCTCTGAGCACAGATTAGAGGATACAATGCTGGCTGCTGGAAAGACAGGGACCAAACAGGCACCGTTCTGAGCCTCACAATCCTGGTCTATGCACATTAGTTTTGTTGTCTGCCCAGATAGTCACACATCAAAAAAGATCTGTAAGTCTTTGGGATCGAGGGTGGGAGGGAGTGACTCAAAGTCCATACAGCACCAAGTACCAACCTATTGAATATTAAGACAAAATTGATCAAAATCCAGTGAGTTTAAAGAAAAATCTTAGGGAAAGTGAGAAAATTGAGGTTCTCCTGAGGCCTAGTAGAGTGCCCAAATAGTAGCAAAATATTTGCTGAGCACTTTTGCTTGGGGTTTTCAAGAGCATTTGGATTAGTGCCTTTAAGTGATTAGGAGTCTCCTTTAGGTTTTATGTTTGTTTGTCTGTTTATTTATTTAAGATAGATAAGTCAATATTGAAGGAGACAATTATTAGTATGGGCTTTTACTTATTTTTTATTTTATTTCATCTTTTTGTCTTTTTGAGACAGGGTCTCACTATGTAGTTCAGGCTGGCCTTGGGCTCACGTTGTAGCCCAGGTCGGTCTCAAACTTGCGACAATCCTGCCTTAGCCTCCTGAGTGCTGGGATTACAGGAGTGTGCCACCGTGCCTGGCTCAGTATAGGCTTTTTAAACCTCAGTATTAATATTTGCTTCTATAAAAAAATTCTTATTTTCCTAAGCAGTGTACTGAAAGTAGTGGAAAACAAGATGGATGTGGTGTTAAGGAAATAGATTTGAAGAATTATGAGTTTGGTAGAAGTTTTGAAACAACACATGTTGCCAGTACACTTTCCTTTTTCAAGAATTCCTCTTGTCTGAGGGAATTATGAGTACCATAATCCTTTCCTTTGACTCCCTGGTGGAGACACACTCTTCAGCTAATATACACCTCTGGGTTACATCAAAACAAAGAATTCACTTCAGCAAAATCTAGAAAGAGTGATTATTTTTCCTTCCTATCTTAGTGCAAATAGGTATTCTTAAGTATTATAGAACAATTCATGTACGTGATAGAGTCAATTTTCTTTGTGATTCTATAATCTAGGTAGGAAAAGAATAGACTAAAGTTGAAGGAACCATAGCAATCATTCAATTTAGAGATTAAGGGTTAGAAGTCCAAAGATGAAGTACCTAGATCACAGGGTGTGGAGAAAAAGAGTCAAGCAGAAATCACATAGTATGTTAGTGGTTGAGCCAGAAATCGAACCCAGATCTCTTATCTTGTGTCCAAAGGAAGTGAAGTGGTGAATCTCTCCTTGGTGACTCACTAGATTCAGAAGCCAGAATAGCAGAAAAGTGTGCATCTCAGAAGAATTTAAGAATAAAATCAAAGGTTTGTTTAGTGGTGCCAGTCCTAGTAAGAGAGCATGTGAGCCTGCCCCATATTTCAAGAGCTTCTAAGTTGTATCCTTATGACAGGGAACACTTAGGTCACTACCTGGAAGGATTTTTCTTTAATTCACTTCTCCAATGATAGGAATAAACTTATAGAACAAGAATTGCTGAGAGAAGGCTTTTAAAGTTAAAAGGGCATAAAAAAGAGCTACTCATCAAACCAAATTCATCTCAAATGACTTAAATAGATCTCACAATCTGTTCCATTCTCTAGTCAGGATTTAAGAGAAACACCCACTTAATTTGAATTTCCAGGCCACATCATATCCTGTTAGGGAATCCAAAAAGCCAATAGCATGACCTGAATCTTGTTACTGGACTATTTAATTTTGAGTTCAAAGGTAGAGAAACAGTAATGAACTAAAGGGAGGGTTGATGGAAATTGCCTCTAACTCTGAGTTGTGAGGACAGTCTCACTTACTGTGCTATTTATGCCTCACATTCTTTCTCTGTGCATGATGAAGCATTCTCTATCTTCCTCTTGAATGGGGACTCCTGGCTCCCTTTGGGGATGTATATGCTCTCCCTCACCCTTCTTTAATCTGCCAAGTTCAGTTCTGCTGTCACTTCTCTTTTTGCCAGCCACCCTTTGATTCACATTGACCGTGAAGAGGACATGGGTGGACTTTGAATGTCTCAGGCCAGCGGGGCTGCAGTTGCCGTGTGCAGCAATTGTTTAGAGCCTGCATGGGCCAAGCCAGTCCTGGAATTGGATCCAGACAGCGAGCAGCCTCTGCAGCTCAGAGCAGAGCAAATCAAATGGTCCTGCTAAGGATGGTCTGAGAGGGTGTAATTTGCCTATTTTTTTTGCCTGGTGGTTGTTCCCTGAATTTCCGTAGATGGTGATGCAAACAGGCATTCCCTGATGCCATATGGCCCCTTCTGCCTTCTCTCAGCGCTGGTTTGTGCTCTCATTTCAGATAAGGAGAAAGCCAACCAGGGGTACCTGAGATCATCTTCCTTACTTTGCTTCTTTCCTCCTTTTCTTCCTTCCTTTTTTCCTTCTTTCCTTTTCTTGCCTTCCTTCCTTCCCTCCTTCCTTCCTTCCTTCCTTCCTTCTTTCCTGCCTTCCCGCCTTCCTTCCTTACAGTTCTGTGATTTGTAGATGCTTTTTTTTCAAAGTGGCTGATTTTGCCTGTTGCTTGCTTTGCCACACAAAAGGGGAAAACCAAAATGCAAATAGTCCTCTTCAGAAACTCACCCAAAGCTCAGAACTCAGGCACACAAGAGATTTTCCTTTAAAGCGGTTCTCTTTGTGTGGATTTGCCTGCAGCCACTATGCCTTACTTGTGGTGCTCTTTTTAGTTTTCAGCTTCTCTCAGAGTACAGTTTTCTTTTCCCTCTGACACAGGCTGATGTGCCAGGGGTGGCCTGCTGTGCTTTTTGGTCCACCCTGGTGAGTGAGGCTGGTCTCTGAGCCAGCAGCTCAGGGTTGCAATCAGGGCATTATCATTGCCTTGCTGACTTGACCGGTGTCCCGTCTTTCTGTTCTCAACCCCATTCAAAGTCAGTTTCTTCCTGCTATCTACTCTTTCCTGCAGCACAAGGCAGTCACAACAGTGTGGAACGTTCAGCTTACTGGACTCTGTGTGAGTCAGGAGTCTTGACAACCATCAGTCTTGATGGCTATGGGGGAAATGGAGTAGTGGCACATATCCCTCGGTAGTGGGTTTTTCTTTGTGTTTGGCTAGTAAACCTTTATTCTTTATAAATTCATGTCATAAAAAAAAAAACAGCAGTGATTTTTGTTTGGAAACTGAAGCTGTCATCATGCTGCCTTTTTTTTTGAAAGAGGGGAGTAGTACTGGGGAGTAAATCCAGTACTCAGTCTTCTCACTAGGCAACTGCTCTAGCTTTTTTTTATTTTGAGACAGGGTTTTGCTAACTTACTAAATTGCCCAAACTGGTCTCAAATTTGTGATTCTCTTAGCTTAGCTTCCTAGAGTGCTATAGACATGTACTACCACACCCAGTTCATGCTGACATTTAAGAAAAATGGCTCCAAGTACATCTGCTTGGGATGCCCTGAATTGCTTTGGCTACATCATAAGGTAGTAATTTCTCTCTGGCCCTTGCCTTGCTGGTAATGCTGGAGGACAGACCTTTCCCACAGGGTCTTGAGCATCTGTCTCTCTGAGGCGAGCAGAGCACCACACATCTTTTACTGCTTAGAGATCAAGGGCCAGAATGTGTCCCAAAAGCTGTGATGGAGAATCTAACCTATCTCATTCTTGGCTGGCTGACTACCCAGTAAACAGAAAAACATATGAAAAAGCAGAAACAATAATAATATTGGCCATTGTTGGCTGTGAATGCTCTGGGTTCTAAGCACAGTGTTATGCATTCTCTTTTCCTTCTTCATAACAGTCTTTCAGAGTAGGTACTATCATTCTCATTCTACTGAAGTGTAGAGAACTAAAGACATATTCAAGGGTGTGCTATGATGATATGACTCCAGCACTCTCCTAATCTCTATATACTAAATTTCAATAACATATGGATCACATTCTAGAAATTTGTCAGGCTGAGGGTACCATATTAAAAATACTGACCACAGCGCTAATTAAACTGATCAGGAAGCATACTCAAAATGGTTTTGTTTTGAGGTTTTGATCCTATGGACAATGGAGCCAGGCTATGTCATTATTTACCATGGTCCTTGCATTTCTGTCCATTTTCATGCTAAAAGGACCAACCTGATTTTGGGAATCATAGCTGAAGAATTCACTCATGAATCTTCTCCATCTGCAGCAAAGCTCATTCATTTGTTCAATCAACAAATATTTATTAGGTCTCTGCTATATGCAACCTACTGAGTTAAGTGCTGGGGAAGGAATGCAAAGAGGTAAAAGGCGTAGTCATTGCCAGTCAGAAATTGCCACCAGTGGAGAATTAAATTAATTAGAATCCTACTAAATAAGTGGTCTCAGTTAAGCTGATGTGGTGAGAACAGTGGGCCTTTTAAAATGCTAATATATAATTCACTTTGCCAATGTAGACAGCAGTCCCAGGCAAGGGGCTTCAGTGCTCTGGAATGAATGAGAATGTTATTCTTTATATATTGGCAGTAGGATGTGCATTTAAAAGTTGCTTTTCAAATGGCAGGGATGACTATACACTGATTCTTTCCCATATGTTTGGCTCAGTCTTTCTTATAAATAATAACAGTAGATAATTTAGAAGAAGGGTAATAATAGGAACATAGTCTTCTTGTTATTTAAGGTAAGTGACCTATGTAGGGGACAAGTCCATGTATTTTAAACGTCTGAGATGACCTATAACTGATGACCTGTCATTAACTCATTCTAATGGAGCACAGCAGAAATTTGTACTACTGCCATGTGCAGTATATAAACTTCCTCAGAACATCAGCATTTGCCAATGTCTTTTCTTCTATCCTGCATTGTGTAAGGTGGTATTCTGGGCATTATGGGGAACTATTAGGAGGTACTCCTGTTCTGAAAGGAATTATAGCTGGTTATACTTGGAAGATAAGCTTATAATCATGAAAACTCACAAAACCTGGGTGTGGTGGTACATGCCCATCATTCTAGCACTCAAGATACTGGAGCAAGTGAATCACAAGTTCAAGGCCAGACTAGGTTATATAGAAAGTTCTAGGACAATCTGATTTACCTAATGAGACTTTGTCTTAAAAAAGAAACAAATGGATGGGCTTGGTGGTGCATGCCTATAATCCCAGCACTTGGAGCCTGAGGCAGGAGGATTGCTGCAAATTTTAGGCCAGCCTGGGCTCCATAGTGAGTTCAAGGCCAACCTGAATTACATAGTAAGACCTTGTCTCAAAAACAAACAAACAAGCAAATAAACAAAGAAATAGAAACACATGACCATGGAGAAGTGTAATATGATTAATTCATAGACAAGAGACCCAAACTGGAAGAACATAGAGAAAGATCATTCCCTAGCACCCACAGAGATACTAAGCTGGTTCTCAGAAATTAGCTAGGATTTAGATGACAAAGATAAAGAAAGAAGATAAAATAGGCCAAAACATACTCTGGTGATCGGTGGAAAGTGTGGCAACAAAATGTGTGTCTATAAAAATATCAGGAGATAAGGCCAGGGATTTAGCTCAGTGGTGTAAGCGCCTGCCTGGCAAGCATGAGGTTGTGAGTTAGGTCCCTGGTACAAACAAAAACAAAAACAAAAACTGTAGATAATGCTAAAAATTAAGTTGGTTAATTCCAGCACTCGGGAGGCTGAGGCAGGAGGATCATTGTAAGTTTGAGACCAACCTGGGCTACAAATTGAGTTCAAGGCCAACCTGAACTGCATAGTGAGACTCTGTCTCAAAAATAAATAGGGCCGGTGATTTAGCTCAGTGGTGTAAGCACCTGCCTGGTAGGTGTGAGGTTGAGTTTGATCCCTGGTACAAAAAAAAAAAAAAAAAAATTAAGTTGGCACTGTATCAAGGAGGTTCTTTAATTACATGCTTAGAGGTTTGTATTTTATCTTATAGTCAAAAAATTTAAAAAAATACTTTAGTCAGTAAATGGTTTTTTAAAATTTCATGGAAAAGTTTCTGAACAAATGTAGCAAAGCATGATATAGAGTGAAGGGGAACTCAAATGTAACCCGGAGACCAGTGGGTGGCAAATCCATGAAGGTATTGGCCATTGCTAGAGGAAACTCTGCTGTGAGCATAGTATTTAGGGCTACTTAGCCATCTCCACATTCAAATGGACAGTGTCCTATCATTGTTGCATGGTGTGTTTGTGTGTACTGTCCTAGATCAACCTCAAAAGGCTCTAGAAACCAACAAAACATCATCCTCACTGATTGACTGTAGGTAGAAGCCCACACAAAAAATTACCTCAGTATATAGACCTGGAGGCCCAACGCAGGAATTAGTTCTTTGAGACTGACAATTTTTTATGATTATAATTATGTTTCATCAAAGCTTTAACACTTTAGCATCGTCTTAAAGCAAAATGGTAAACCCAACTGGAAAAAGAATAGGAAGCTACATGATTTTTGTAAGTCAGCCAGCTCCGAAGGACTTTCAAGAAGATTTAAGAATTGTTTTGATTTTCCTATTATTAAAAGTTGTGTTATGCTGCCTTTTCTTTGCAATATGCTTGTTGGTACAGAACATGCCCTGTGATAATAACAGTTTCTTGTCATTTGGCTATAGCATTAGATCACTTTCATAATGAGAGAAAGGTTTGGAAGTGAGCAGGCAGGCTTGAATGCAATCACAGAAGTGTTCTTTGCATTAAAGAAGGCAGAGCAGGCTGGATCATCCTTCTCTGGGAGCTTACATTTCAAAAATAGAGATCTTGTATTTTTGCACCACAGTCATGTGTTGTATCATCTGGTATCCTTCCATACCCTCCCCCAGCCTATCGCCCTGTTCCTCCTGGAAGTTGAACTGGCCTACATCTGCCCCATGTCATGAAGTCAGGATATTTAAGGCGTATTAAGAAACTGGTTTTGAAGTTGAATTGCAAACTCTCCATTTCATCTAGAGTTTCTCCCAGAGTCTTCTCTCCAATCTAGTGGTCTATCCATGGCCACATGTTCTATAAGTGGCCCCATCCTATAAGATGGTAGCCTAGGGGCAAGGATGTAAATACATGCTTTAAAATCAGTCATAAATGAATGGTTAGAAGTCACCTGAGGGGTTCAACACAAATGAAATATTTCCCTGAAGCATGCAAATATTTTGATATTACCAGGATGACCCCAATTTCCTCTTCCGATCAACCATAGGAAAGTATAACTGAAAAAGGTAAATATTCACTATAGACCTTAATAGGACACAGAAGGGAGGCTTCTGTGAGATGAAGTCTGGGAGCAGAAAACAAGTTTCCTTCTCTAATTAAGCAAGCCTCCGTTCCACGTCAGCACAAGGCTCAACCCATTCTTCAGCAACATCACAATTGCTCAAGTCGTGTGTTTGGGTTAGGAAACAAAAGTTTGCATTCCAAGGGTCTATTTGCATATAACCTCACTTTCCGTTTTCCAATGAGTTGGCATCATGATATAGGTACAGGAAGTGTGTATATATATCCACAGTTATATACATAATTCCTTACGTATACTCTTATTTATAGAACACACATATTTATGTCCTATTGTCACACACACACACACGCACACACACACACACCCCTGGACAGGAGATCATAATTCACCCCTCTTTTTTCTAGAATCTTCCCCTAAGATACTATACTTACTCTTCTTTTCCAGGAGTTAAAGGTCAAGGCTAGAAAGTGAAGCTGGAGAAGACTAACCTATCCTTTCCCAGCTTGAGGAGTCACTGTGTCTACAGAACAGATGTAAGATGGGCAGGAACGGAGTAAACCTATCCCCTCTCCTACTGGAAATCACATTTAATTCTGACCCAAGGGGCCTCTGGGTTGCAAATGGAGAGGTAATTAAGCCACCAGACTCTGAGCCTTTTGCGGGGGGAGAGGGCTTATTTTTTCACATTGCGCCTATTTTTTGAAGAGCAGGGTGTGGAGGTCAGAGAGACATAGAAAGCCTTGTAAAGAACAGAAACAAGATGACAGGTGTTGGGTGTATTGCCGTAGGTGACATGAATCAACAGCAAACATAGTTAAAAATTAATTTAACTTTAAAAAAGCTCTATGAATTCAACCAGCATTCTTGATGGTGTGACAGAAGAATGGGGTCACCAATGTGCCTAGTGAGAGCTGACGAGAAGGAGTGTGGGTTGGAGTGTTCCTTCTGCTATAATTACTTTAAAAAAATGATTATTGAGATGGAAGAGTTCTACCTGCAGAGATCTGGAGTGAGACCTTGAGGGGCAGGAGCCCTTCACAGGTAACGACATTTGGTTGTTAACCAACACAGCCCGAGAAAGGAAGGAGCCTGGTACCTAGAGGGAGGTGGCAGAGGAAACCAATCCCCAGGAGCAGTCCCCTAGGAATGATGGTCCCATTTCAGCCATGCCAGCAAGGAACATTCCACTTGTTGCTACACTGTGCTGATTAGACAATCCCTCCTGGGTGTATGCCTATGGTAAGAGTTTGGAAAATCTGAAGCAAATGAGAGGACTTGAGATTTCCATTTAGGAACTTGGAAGTCTTATGTGTTCAAAGGGCATAGTGTGTGTGTGTGTGTGTGTGTGTGTGTGTGTTTGTGTGTACATGCATACGCATATACTGCCCACCCATGTATGTCTTGAACCAGTACAAGGGTAGCAATCCACCCCTTTCCTACCACTCAGCTGTGTGAGGACTAGAAGTAGGAAGGGTTCCCCATGTATTTCTCAGTCCCTCTTTCCATCACCCTCCTTTGGAACCAAGCTGAAAGAACTCTTTAACATGGGCACCCTTAGGTTTTTTTTTTTTGATGGGCCAAGCTTACAGTTTTCAAAGTGCTATGACAGGATGGTTGCAAAAATAAAAAGCTAGTGAAAGCTTAGTCACAATATTTCTATAGCTGGCAATCAAAAGATCATATTGCATGCAACTGGCAAAATCATCATAGGAAAATTATGCATTTTCCAGAATACCTTATTCCCTTCTGTGTATTAAACATTACTTTAATATTCTGGTGACAATGTTTTATAATTAATCTAAATGTAAGGGAATGAACACACCAGAGATTATGGCTCAGTGCAAAGAGGTGAAAAAGGCTGCTTGGCAGTGGCAGACTGGATTACTGACTTGACTTCTTTTACTTCCAAGAAACCACAGAGATCACGGAGGGCCAATATCCCACTACATCCTCAGTGAGTGCAAACATTCTGTACACTTTGGGGAGTAAAACCCTTTCACTCATAAGGGTGTTAATGTTAACATAGAAGAAAAGTGTTTTAAAAATTGCATTAGTTCATAGACTTATATTGAACTCATGAGGGGGAATCTAGCCCCAGAGAGATAAAAACTAAAGAGCTGAGCCATAAACCAGTATGATAACATCCTTATTATAAGATGCAAATTGAGGGGCCCAATTCACTAAAACACATGTTACTGGTATTTAATTTTGCTTGTGGGAATATATCAGAAGTTGGCCTATGCCTTATGCACAATGTACTTAAAACGAGGGTGAGTAACTTTAGCTATAAAAAAAAAAAAGTGATAAAGAAGCACAGGGCAAGCCAGAATTGAGAGATAATTGCAAGGATCTAATTTAAGTGTCAGTGTACACAGTTTGCTTTCCTGGCTTCAGCTTGGAGGCACAGCACTAGTGTGCTGAAGGCAAGGGGAGTTCAGCTCTGGGTGGGAGGCTGGGGCACTGTGGCAGGCTGACGCTCTGCCCAGTGGTCCAGGACCGAGCCCCTCTGGGTGGGGCCAAGAGAGGCAGGCTTACCTCCAGTGGCCACTGCAGGAAGTACAGTCCAGCTCCTAGGCTTCGGAGTGTGTGGTTTCTCAAAGAAAATGTGCACTTCCCCATGAGAAAGAGGCCAGTTCCTCTTTCCTGGGTGGGCACAAACAGCCTGTGTGTGGGACGTGCTTGGGCTTCCTGCCACCACATCCACCCTGAGCAGGTGAGTTATGCTTCCCTCTTGGGGTGAATGTACCCCATGTCACTCCAGGTGGTTGTCCCTGTGGGGCTCAACAGACGGGGAGACTGTCTCTTAGCTCTTGCCTCCTCTCAGAAGCCTTCTCTACCCTGGATCTCTGGGATCTCCCCTCTGAGATCCTCAGTCCCATCTGTGAACCATAGAACCACAGAGTGTCCCCTGGAAACTTGCTGGAAATGCTCAACTTGCAGCCTCTCCGCAGAGCAACTGAGTCATGCTGAGTTTTAATGAGATACATTAATCTGAGAAGGGCAGCTGCCCCTGCTCTCAGACCTACTGCTTGAGCCTTCATCTGGCATGTATCATCCAGAGTTTGTAGAATTTGAATAATTGAGAAGGCTTTCTAAACACCTGTTTTTTTTTTTTTTGTTGTTGTTAATTTGGTCAAAACTTTGTAACTAGAGTGAACAAACATTACAGGAAGCATCATGATGCATTGGTGATCATCAGGGCACGAGCATGAAACCTTTTCAAACACTACCTTAAGGAACATCAGGGGCCGCCTTGAAGATGGCTGGGGAGGGAAGTGGTATCCAGTACTTGGGGACTTAGAGGCCTGTCAAGGGTTTATATTTGCTCAGATAGTGAGTTGGGTCAAACCCAAAATGCTATGGATGTAAGGGTGGGGTGCCCCTGCCTAGTACCAGAAATACGCAGCCACCTCCTTGAGAGTAGTCCAGTTCTATAGAGCAGGTAGCAGGCCACAGGGGCTGGGGGTACAGGGGCCCTAGGTTACTTAGAAGCTGAAACATGGTTAAGTTAGCGTGAAGTGATTTCAAGGGTCCTTGAACTAATGCTGTCCCTGAAGCTTCCATGACCTGAAATTCCGCTAATAAGATGAAAATTCCTCTATAACAGAATTAAAGTAAAGGTTTATAAGAGAGGGTAATAGAGGCTGAGGGGAGGTAACACTCAAGTGTGATGGGTAAAAGAGTATACAGTCAATCCACCGTCATATCTCAAAGACCGTGTGAGCAAGCCCCATTTTGCTTCTCCTAGGTGAACTGAGCAAGGGTGCTTCATCCTTGAGTGGGTAAATGGATAGGATGACCAGGAAGGGAGTTGGGTGCACCATATGAATTTTGGGGCTTTCACTCTTGGCCACGTGTCAGGTTCAGTTTACTTCACGCTGGGTAGGAGAGGACTCATCCAACCAGATAGTTTAGTCTCACAGCTGCAAAGGCCAGAGCTCAACTTTGCATTATTCAGTGAAAGTTTTTGATTTCTGTTTTTAAGCCCAGGTTATTTTGTACACAGGAGTGTGTCCACTAGGGTTTCATGGATTGGAATGTTACTTTTAAATGTCTTGTTTCTCCACCTGGCCTGCCCCACACTTTGTGGCTTCCCCTATAGCAAGTCCAGTGCCTTGCACAAAATTCCTGAGTGAGTATGTACCAATAAAAATTAAAAAAAAATTAAAATAAAAACTTCCTGAGTGATGAATAAACTCTATTGATGCACAGATGAAAGTGGCTTGGAAGGATTGACAAAAATTCTGGTGAGATAATTTTTTTCTCCCAGGATGAATTTTTACTCATTTTGTTGTCACCAGAATACCACATGCCTCCAGGTTTCTAAAGTAACTTATTTTTTTCTTCTATGTTTACAAAGTAGAGCAGACATTCTTTCTTGAGGCTCTTGATGTTCAAATTCCACCTTCAGGTTGATCTAGATTCAGAAGATCGAAGATGAGTGGAGTGGGGATGTAATTAACACTTTCGAATGTGTGGATTGAAATCCTCTACTTTTTCAGGGGATGCTGATCTCAGTTTCCAATCTGACCTTTGCGAGTCATCTCTCCAGGTGCCTCTGTGGAAGTAAGAGCTCTAGGTGCCTCCCTCTGAGGCAGGCCTTTGCTCCAGCTACACTTGACTCTGTCACATGGGACCCTGAGGAGCAATCTGAGAGCCTCAGAGACACGCCTGAGTGGCAGCGCTCTACTGCCAGTGAAGCAGCTGCTGGGTTTTGGAGGAGGCATGAGAAGTTCACAGAGGGCTCTGGTTTTCTTCAGACTCCCAGCCATTGTCTTATTATGGCTGTTCTCTACATTTGTGGAACTAACTCTTCACTTACAATACAACCCCCAAGCGCTCTCTCATCTGGTGCCCGCTGCAGCACTGTGGTATAGCACATGCAGGGCAGGTGCTGTGCCCCCTTTTCATTGTTTGGGAAAGTGAGACTCCAAGTGGTTTGGGGTTCTCCTGAGATCACATAACTGGTGAGAAGTCAAGTCAGGCCATCAGGGCAGATGTGTTAGTACTGTGTAGGAATAGCATAAAATGAGATCTTTAGACTACTTGTTTTCTCCAACAAGTTTAGGTCTTCTACTTTGCTCTTCTTTCCACTAAGTAAGTTCAAGGCCCTCTCCTGGGGCAGACTTGGGAAGCATGTCATCAGTGGTAAGCATTAGTGACATTGTTGACTTTTTTCGCAGCCAACTCGAAGAGGTCTGAGAGCCTGGGGTTTATTTATGGTTTAGGACAAATGCTACCCTAATCCCTAATCTCCATCAAGCAAGCAAACAGCACTTCATGCTTACTGGGATGGCTATCAAAAACAAACAAGCAAATAAACAAAGACAATGGGACAAGCTAAGTGCTGGTTAGGATGTGGTAGAAATGGGAATCCTCATGCACTGATAGTGAGAATGTAAAATTATGGAGCTACCGCGGACAACATTTTGGCAATTCCTCCAAAAGTTAAACATGAACTTACCGTATGATCCAGAAATTCCGCTAGGTATATATTCAAAAGAACTGAAAGTTAGGACTTGAATAGATGTCTGTAATATCCATGTTCAGAGCAGTCTTATTTACAATAGTAATAGCAATAATAGTAAATAGTAATAGAAAAGTGGGAACAACCCAAGTGTCTATTAATGGATGAACGGATAAACAAAATATGAGATATACACACAACAGAATAATATTCAACCATAGAAAGAAATGAAATTCTGACATACGCCACAACATAGGTAGACACTGAAAACATATTAAGTGAACCAAGCCAGGTATGGAAGGGCCAACATTGTGTGATGATTCTTTCTAGATGAGAGCCCTACGCTAGGCAGTTTCACTGAGACAGAAAGAAGCACAGAGATTACCAGGGGCTAAGAGAAGTGGGGATTACTGTTTAATGGATACAGAATTTATATTGTGATGTTGAAAATGTTCTGGAGATGGTTAGGATGGTATATATATATATATATATATATACACACATATATATATTTTAACTACAATAATGAAAATGTTTTAAAAAGCAAGCAAACAAGTACAAGCAGGAAACAACAACAAATAGTAACAACAATACCAGAGGTGAAAACAAGAGGAGACACTGTGCAGAAGGCACAAAGCCAGGACAGGGGTTGGTACAGAATAGACAACAGCACTGCTCATGAAAAGGAAGAGAAAAGCAAAGGATGGCTCTGCCCAGGGTCCATGAAGTGCTCTCCCCGTGGCTCCACAGGCCCCAGTACTGGGTCCAGGGGCTCTCCCTGCAGTCATGTGCTCCCCTGGGGAAACTCCATGTGTCAACCAGAGGAGGGCTGACTTCTTTTACTACTTGGCAGCGAGCTGGAGACCCAGGGCAAGATCATATCCCTGGGGCAGGAGAAGTGTCCATTTCCAGTTTATTTATGTGTTTTATCCCAAGAGTGGGATAAATGACTGTGAAGCTGACCTGATATTTATGTCCACTTTAGGGCTGGTGGTTTGATATGAGTGCTTTCTCTATGAACTGTGCCCTAAGAGCCATTTACTTTAGGAGGAGGTTTGTGTTGAGGAGGAGATTGGGAAAAGTCATCAAATCCTATTGTTGCTGCTCCACCTGATTACGTTCTCACTTTTGATAATTTCTGAGCACTTAGGAAGTGCACGATGTTGGGCCATTTAAAGTTACTGGAACTTTCCCATGATAGCCAAAATGTTCCCTATGCCTCCCCGGCTCTTTGTTGCTAGTTTATGAAATCCCCTTTTATCTTCTAAAAGTTTGGTGTTGTCACACTGCACCGTGAGAAGTGGACAGTCTGGCTTTCCAACATGCTTTGGATTGGATCAGAGATGACAAAGCCTCAGTGGTGTCTGTGCTCATTTGGGTGGTCAGGCCTTGTTTGCTTAGACTTGTGTCTTCCATTCTGCCTTTGTATGAGAGAAGGCGGTGTAATCACAGTCTCTGCCTGCATATCTCTCTTTGTCCAAGCCTGAAAGTTAAAATCTGTAGGTAGAAGGAGACTGGAATGCAAGGTGCGAACACAGATAAAATAATGTAGGCAAATGTTTCACCTGGTTGCCATTGGGCTTTAGAATGAGATCAGAAACTGGCCTCAAACGTAAAGGTACTTGATACTTGAAGTTTCATTCCAGGACCATCCCAAAGGAACCAAGTATTCAGTTCCATGTGCTGCTGTCAGGCAGTGTTGAGCATGTATTTGCTGGTGATGGAGGCAGATGATTTGAATAAGTTTTTTTTTTTTTTTCTCCCAAATGACTTCGTTTTCTGAGTCCTGAGAAATGAACCTGGCCAAGTCTTCCCTTGTAACCTTCCATTTAAAAAAGATTTAGTTGGCATAGGCTAGGATTAACTGCAAAATAATTGAGACAGGAGGAGAAATTAATTCATGTAAGATACTTGATAAGTGTGAAGAGTTCTCTGGAAGGATTCTGAGTAAGTGGGAGGTGCAAGGAAGTGATCATACTATTATTACTAATAATGTACTGAGGTAGTCATATCTTTGATAGAGATTTGTAACTTTGTTGAAGAGTTTTTCATTTTCTCATTTTATTTCCATGAATTGCCATTGGCTTCATTTCTCAGCCGAGTAAACTGAGGCACAGAGCAGTCAGTGGTTTGTTGGAGGTCAGAGATCTAGTTAGAAGGAGGTAGAAATAAAGATCCAGGTACTGTGACTTGTCCTACAGATTTTCTTTGGGGCTTTTACCCTTGTGCTGACATGGCCACTCCTGGGTTTAGGTTCACGCTGGGTGCTAGGCAGGGAAGTGTTGGCTGTAGGTGGGATAAATGTGGAGTGGAAGGTGGACTTGAGGAAGCTAATGTGCTCAGTTGGGAGCTGGTCCTAACCCTGTCATAAGAGGGTTGAAGACGGATCCTTTCTGGAAGGGAGGTGTACAAGTGTTCATGATATTGATGTTTGATTCTTCATCCAAGCCACAAAAGCAAATGGATCTGGCTACCTTCCTCCTCTAGGCCACATCTGAGCCTGACCAGTTTCTATGCCTAAGAGGATAGCTCTCCTGTCACCCTTCAAATTCAAATGCTTTCTTTTAAAGTTACGGTTTCGTTGGGATGACAAAGGCATATCCTTCAGAATGCCCTGTTTTATTTTTCTCAAGTTATCTGGGGGGAGTCTTGAGTCTCTCTCTTCAGATAGATTAGTTTGTCAGAATCTCACTTTGGGTGTTCTGGAAGAAAAGAGTCTGACTTTCAGAGGATGAGATGCAGGAAATCAGCAAAGGAAAGACTGGAGCTGGCAGGGCTACAGGAGGGAGGGCGGCAGTCTCAGGGACAGATCCAGGTAGATCTCTTGGGGTCCAAGCTGGAGGCCATGAGAAGAACTCTTCCACATCACCAGGGAGCTGATGGGAAAGGATACCAGGGAAGGGAGCCTGAGGACAGCTTTGGGCCAGGTGCATGGGGGCTTGGCACTGGATTGAGAATCAAGGTAAGGTCTAGCCCTTGTTGTTTTAGTTCATTTTCTTTTCAGGGCCTTAGTTCCTTATCTGTAAGATAGGTAGGTGAATTCCAAGGTCACTTCTAACCTGTAGGTAAGATTCTGTGTGGTTTTCTCTGGAAGGAAGAACTAGGAGGGGCACCTGTGAGACCACGGCTCTGTTGTGGCTAGGTAGGAAGCCATCAGACTCAGCACAGGGGGAGTCCATGAGTCACTGAAGTGTCACTGGTCACAAGCAGTCTGTGAGGAGAAGTAGCACAGGCCAATCAGGGAATGAAGGTGACCATTAAAAATGCCAGGGAAGTTTATAAGTTTAGGAGGAGGTTTGGCCTAAGTGACAGGCAAGTAGGTGCTAGCGGCAAACAAACCAGCTCAGGGTCTCAACTTGGTCAGGAATGGAATGCTGTTTTATTTTATTTTTAAGGAAATAAATCTAGTCAGGTCTTTTATCTTGTTTAGAAATCATAAATTTAACATGTATTGGGGCTGTTTGGGGGCATGAGTTCAGCAGGCCAGGAGTATTTATGGGGAAGGGTTTAAAGGGCACTGTACAACAGTTTGTGGCCCAGGGCCGTTTGAGTTGTAGCGATGGGGCAGCCTTTAGAGTTCTCTTTTGGAACCCTGTTTGTTGAAATACAGTTTAGAACACAAAGAATTAAATTCCTTTTGAAAATATTTTTCTGCTACCCTAACCAGTTAAGGTTTCAACACGTTTGAATCCTGGCCATGATTCACTTTGCAAGCACAATGGAGTGCCCACTTGGTCTTGTGACTTGAAGGACTCAGGTGTTTTGAGGGAAACAACAGTGAGTTATGCTAGAGCCTTAGGAGGTGGCTCGAAAAGCATTTTCTGAATTGTAATATGTTTCGGAAATTTTTATTTTTCAGAAAAGAAGGTGCATCGATATACATCGACATGCTGACTTCTGTGTTTCTTTCTTTTCTTTTCTTTCTTTTTTTTTTTTTTTCCAGCAGGATGTGGTGTTGGTTCTTGGAAACTTTTCACAGTTTATAGGTCAAGTTTTGTACTTATCCAAAGTGGTAGACATGTCTCAGAATGTGTACTATGTTTTTAAAGACTCTGGAATACAAACTAGTTTAGATAATCCATAAATGAATGCCTACTCATTGGGCACTTGGCGAGGGCAAAGGACATTGCTATGGTTTGTATCCAGATGTCCTCTTAAAGCCTATGTAATCTCAGGGTTTTTTTTTTTTTTTTTTTTTTTTACAGGTGGCTGAATCTAGAGTGTGTGATTGATTTGTAGTGTAATGCTGGGATAAAGGGTGCTGGGTTTAAGGGTGGGCGATTGATAGATCAGTCCACTGATTGGATTGGCACCACCTAATGCCTGTAGCCTGTATACAATATAAAGCACAAAAAGAGGCTTGTTCCCTCTCTCTTGTTGCTTTTGTTGTCTTCCATGGCCATGAACTCTTACTCTTCTGCTATGTGCCATCCTTCCTTGCAGCTAGCTGATTACGGACTGAAACCTCTACAAACTGAGCTAAATAAACCTTTCCCCCTTTGACATTGAGTGTTGAGTATTTTGTTTCAGCAACAAGAAAAGTAACTAAGACAATCATGGTCTCAGTTTTTTCTTTTCTTTTTTTTGCAATAGGGCCTCACTTTGTAGTTCAGGCTGGCCTCAAACTTGTGGTCATCCTCCTGCCTCATTTTCCTAAGTGCTGAGATTATAGACATGTGCTGCTGTGCCCAGTCATGCTCTGTTCTTGAGCATCTATTAAGTGTATTTCACTTTTCCCTCTGAGCCAGGTGGTACCATGTTTTTAGGCAAGCTGAGATTTAAACTACTTAAGTAACTTAATAAAGGTCATCTAGCTGGTTAGATGTGGTCAGGACTTTCTGACTTAAAAATCCATGCTCTTATTCTTTCATTCAGCAAATGTAGTTGAGCATTTCTAATCAAAACGGCTGCCCCCACATGGGGCATCCTGTGCACTCTAAAGGACACAAATCAAGCAATCAGGAAACAGCATAAAATCTCATATTTTGTAACTAAGGGCTATTTTTTTTTTCTGTACTGGGGATTGAACTCACAACCTTGCTCTTGCCAGTCAGGCACTTGTGCCGCTGAGCTACTCCCACCCCCAGCCCACTAAGGGCTATTTTAAGAGCTACAGAAATTGGTAGAGGGAGAGTGATGTAGGCTACAGATACTTGGCATGATGTCTTGGGAGAATGGACAGAGAGGAGCAAAAGAACATTATGTGTCTGGGGGCCAAGTACACTGCAGCAGTAAACCAGAGCAGATGCTTTAACTTCGCAGTGTCTCATTTTTGGGGTTGAAATATACCTACCTGGAGTGGTTTTTCAACCTTGAATATTGGAAAAGATGTAAGTAATTTTTATTGTCTTACTACCATGTTCATCTTCCTTAATAGTAGTTATCTCTACATCCAGAAAGAGAGCTCAATAGGGGAGAATATATAATATTACTCATTGATGGCAATTTTCACATGCTTCTTAAAAAATATTCAACACAAGCAATTTTCTTCAGGTAAATCCATACAAGTGAAGTTTAATAAACTTAAAATAATAATAAAAGAAGTCATAGAAGTAGAGGATTTGAAAGCCATATGTTCCCAAGGGCTGAATATCCCCAGTTGCCAAGTACTTCTTTTTGTGTATGATCCAATTTTTTTTTCTGCTTCCTTTAAAAATAATACACAAGGCCACACTCAGTGGTGTGCTCCACCTAGCTGCCTGAGTCCCAGAGATTCTGAATTCCACCCAGCCAGGCATAAGGTCCCAGCACCACACTCCGGGAATGAGTCCTTGCTAGCTGCACAAAAGATTTGAGCTCTGCCCAGCCCAGCATCCCCGCGCAATTCGTCAGGGGAATGCACGACCAGCCTCACAGTACACAGAGGTGCCGAGCCCAGCCCAGCCCAAAGCCCCAGAGCCACTCATCAAGGAGTAGCCAGCATAGCCAGTGGGTCTTGGAGAATCTGAGCTCTGCCCATCAGAGGACAAGGTCCCAGCTCCATGGTTCGGGGATGTAGCCACATGGCAGGTCCTGGAGGTTGTGAACTCCAACCAGCCAGGAGCAAGTGTCCCGCAACATATGCTGGGGGCATGCTCTGGCTAGTCCCATGCTCCAGAGGCTCTGAACTCCTCGCAGCCAGAAGCAAGGTCTGGGTGGTGCCACACTCTGGGGTGCACTCCACCTAGCCATCTGGGTCCTAGAGATTCTGAACTCCACCCAGCCAGGCACAAGGCACCAGCACCACACCCTGGGGGTGCATCTCTGTTAGCCATCTCTGTTTCAGAGGTTCTGAACTCTACACAGCCAGGCTCTAGGCCCCAGTGACAAACTCCAGGGGCATGCCCCTGCTAGCTACAGGGAGGATACAAGCTTTGCCCAGCCCAGCATCCCAGAGCAACTCAACAAAGTATATCAAGGGAACACATGACCAGCCTCACAGGCAACAGAGTACAAGGATTCAGTGCCATAGTTTGGGGACGTGCCCTGGCAAGCCACAGGGATGTTGGAAGATTGAAGCTCTACCCAACACAGTGTTCCAGTGCAATCCATAGGGAGGTTGCCTGGCCAACCACACAGGTCCCAGAGGAAAATGACAAAACAAAAGAGCAAGATGCAGTCTCAGTCCTCCAGCCCACCGAGAACAACCCAAGAGATACTGAAATGGAAGACGCTGGAAATCAAACAACTGAACTTTCTGAAATGATAGCGACTGAAGTAAAGAAACAACTCCATGAAGCTATAGAGGAAATCAGATCAGAAATAATCTCTCAGGTAAAAAATGAAATGACAAACATTATGAAAGAAATGCTGTGTGTATCTAAAGAAGATCAAGATAAAAAAATAGAAGAACATAAAAAAATGACAGAAATTTTGAATGAACAAAATAAGATACAATTAGAATGCATGAAACATTCAAAGGGATATTCAGCCCAGGGATTCAGCTCAGTGGTGTAAGCACCTGCCTGGCAGGCGCAAGGTTGTGAGTTCAATCCCTGGTACCAAATGTATATTCAGGAAATTAAAAATTCCATTGAAAGTTGGCAAAACTGTTTGAAAGAAGCTGAAGATACACTCTCAGACCTTGAAGACAGCATGGAAACTCATGATCATGAAAGAAAAGATCTCTTAAAAATAACAGGGAACCAGGAAACAATTCAACAGCTGCAAGATGATGCCAAGAGAAACAATATGAGGTTGATAGGTGTCAACAAAAAAGCAGAGGTCAATACAAACGACCTGTGAAGACTATTTGCAGAAATAATAGCAGAAAATTTTCCAAACATGGGAAGAGAATCTGATATACACATAAGTGAGGCATACAGAACCCCAATTGACCATGACCAAAATAAATCTTCACCCAGACATATAATAATTAGGATATCAGAAATTCAGAACAAGAACAGAATACTAAAAGCTGTCAGAGAAAAGAAACAGATCACCTGTGAAGGAAAGCCTATCAGAATCACGGCAGACTTCTCAACACAGACCTTTAAGTCAAGAAGAGCTTGGAGTGAAGTATTTCAAATCCTCAAAGAAAACAACTTTAAACTCAGATTGATGCATCCTGCAAAATTATATTTAAAAATTGATGGAGAAATAAGATACTTCCATGACAAAGAACAACTGAAAAGATTCATGGCCACCAAACCAACACTACAAAGAGTACTGAAAGACACTCTAGAAAGAGACAAAGATAGCTGCAATCCCAAGAAGAACAAGAGGAAACCACTAAGCAGGGCAAACAATTAAACAGAAAAAGTAGAAAACCAACAACAGAAACTTATCAGGACAGTGATAAGTCAGTACATATCAGGTATATCAATCAATGTAAATGGTCTCAACACACCAATAAAAAGAAACAGACTGGCAGAGTGGGTTGAGAAACAAAATCCAACAATATTCTGTGCATAAAAAACACATTTGACTCCAAAGGAAATTCACAGACTAAAAATCAAAGGATGGAAAACAATACTCCATATAATAGGCACCCAGAAAAAAACAGGAGTAACTATTTTGTTTGCAGACAATGTGAACTTCAAACCACGAATGATCAAAAGAGATAAAGAAGGTTACTACATAATTGTTAGGGGAAAACTTCAAGAGGAAGAGATTTTGATCATAAATGTATAAGCACCAAATATGGGAGCACCCAACTATGTAAGACAAATCCTAATAGACATGAAAAACCAAATAAACAATAACACAGTTATAACAGGGGACCTTAACACCCCATTGTCACAAAGAGAGATCAACCAAACAAAAAATCAGAAAAGAAATAACAAAACTGAATCAAACTTGTGAACAAATGGACCTAGTAGATGTGTACTGAATGTTCCACACAACAACATCAGAATACACATTCTTTCTCCACTGCACAAGGATCATTCTCTAAAATAGATCATATACTAGTCCACAGAGCATGCTTAAGTAAATGCAAAGAAATTGAAATAATTCCCTACATATTATCTGACCATAGCACAATAAAATTGGAAATTAATGACAAAAAACCCCAAAAGAACCCCATAAACACATGGAAATTAAATAGCACTCTCCTAAACAATCAGTGGGTCACAGAAGAAATTAAAGAAGAAATTAAACAATATCTACAATAAAATGAAAATGCAAATACAAATTACTGAAACCTGTGGGACACAATGAAAGCAGTCCTCATAGGGAAATTTAAAGCACTAACCTCCCACATCAGAAAAATGAAAATAACACACATAAACAACCTAATGCTACACCTCAAACTTCTAGAAAAAGAAGAGTAAGTCAAGCCCAAAGCCCAAAGAAGGGAGGAAATTATAAAGATCAGAACAGAAATTAATGCAATTGAAACTAAGAAAACAATAGAAAGAACTAATGAATTGAAGAGTTGGTTCTTTGAAAGAATAAATAAAATTGATAAACACCTGGCTAACCTTATCAAAAAGGGGACAGAAAAAACTCAAATCCATGCAATAAGAAATGAAAAGGGTAAAATCACTACAGACCCTGTGGAAATACGGAACATCATCAATACCTACTTTGAAAACCTTTACTCCCATATATTCAATAACACAGAAGAAGTGGACAGATCCCTAGAAACCTATGAATTACCAAAGCTGAATTAAGAAGATGTAAAACTGCTGAATAACCCAATATCAGCTTATGAAATTGAAAACGTAATTGGAACCTTGCCAACAAAGAAACGCCCAGGTCCTGATGGATTCACTGCTGAAGAATTCAAGGAAGACTTAATGCCAACACTCCTCAAACTCTTTAATGAAATTGAAAGGGAAGCAAGTCTCCCTAACTCATTCCTGGAAACAAATATTACCCTAATACCAAAACCAGAGAAAGACTCAACCAAAAAAGAAAACCACAGGCCAATCTTCCTAATGAACATAGATGCAAAAATCCTCAATAAAATACTGGCAAGTAGAATACAGCAAGTCATCAGGAAGATTATACACCATGACCAAACTGTATTCATCCCATGAATGCAGGGATGGTTCAGCATATGCAAATCAATAAATGTAATACTCCGTATCAACAGAGCCAAGGACAAGAATCACGTGGTCATCTCAATAGATGCAGAAAAAGCTTTTGACAAAATTCAAAACTCATTCATGATAAAAACCCTACAGAAAATCAGAATAGATGGTCTCTACCTCAACCTGATAAAAGCCACATACCATAAACCAATAGCCAACATCTTACTAAATGGACAAAAACTGAAAACTTTCAACCTAAAATCAGGAACAAGACAAGGATGTCCATTATCACCACTCCTAATCAATACAGTTCTGGAAACATTAGTCAAAGCAGTTAGACAAGAGAGAGAAAAGGAATAAGGATAGGAAAGGAAGAAATTGAATTATCATTATTTGCAGATGATATGATACTCTACATAGAAGACCCCCAAAAATCCATTGAAAGACTTCTAGATGTAGTAACCAAATTGAGTAATGTTGCTGGATACAAGGTCAACACTCAAAAATCAATAGCATTCTTGTACACAAATAACAAAGTCACTGAGAGAAATAAGAGAAACCACACCCTTCACTATAGCATCCAAAAAAGTGAAATACTTAGTAATCAATCTAACAAAGCAAGTAAAAGATCTATACAGTGAAAATTACATTACTCTGAAAAAGGAAATCAAAGAGGATTTCAGAAAGTGGAAAGATATTCCCTGTTCACAGATACGAAGAACAAACATTATGAAAATGGCCATTCTCTCAAAATTGCTATACAGATTTAATACAACCCAAATCAAAATACCACTTGCATAACTCACAGAACTAGAGAAAGCATCCCTAAAATTCATCTGGAACCTGAAGAGACCTAGAGTTGCAAAGGCAATTCTGGGCAACAAAGGAAAGGTAGGAGGCATTGCAACCCCTGACATAAAACGGTATTATGAAACTACTGTGATAAAATCAGCATGGTACTAGAATCAAAACAGACCTGAAGATCAATGGAATAGATTAGAAGATACAGCCACAACTACAAATGCACTTAGCCAAATATGCACATTGGAAGAAAGATAGCATCTTTAGTAAATGGTACTGGAAAAACTGGCTTTCCATATGCTGTAAACTAAAACTAGATCCATGTCTATCACTGTGCACTAAAATAAAGTCAAAATGGATCAAAGATCTGAATATTAAAACAGAGACACTAAATTTGCTGAAAGACAAAGTATGTAAAAGTCTTGATGACACAGGAGTAGGCAGAGAGTTCATGAACAAAAATCAAAGTGCACAGGAAATAATTCCAAGAATCAACAACTGGGATCTCATCTTATTAAACAGTTTTTGCATGTCAAAGGAAATCTCCAACAGAGTGAAAAGAAAACCCATGAATTGGGACAATATCTTAGCCAACTGTTCCTCAGACAAAGAACTTCTATGTAAAACATTTTAAGAATTAAAAAAAATCAGGCCTCTAAAATTCAAGGACCCAATCCTAAAATGGGCTTCTGAGATGAATGTACACTTGTCAGATGAAGAAATACAAATGGCAAATAAATATGTGAAAAAATGTTCAACATCAATGATTGTAGTGGTTGATTGATTATGTCAACTTGAAACATTTAGAAGCCTAACTAAAAGAGCTTAGGAATTCTACACCCTAGGGTGTAGAAGACCCACCCTAGGGTGGCTCATCACCAGGACGGTATAAAGAGAAGGAGGAAGGACAATTCCACTCCATTCTTTGAAGGAGCTCCAGTCTTCGCCTTTGGTTTGGACATCGTCTCCTGGCTTCCAGCGTAGACTGTTCTGCTTTCCGGCTTAGACTCTTCAGCCTTCCAGCGTAGACCTTTGGGCTGTCCATCGCAGACCCATCAGCCTGCTGGTGCGGACTTGCACAGAACACTGGTATGAACCCCAGACCTTGGATAGAATCCTTCGGCTTCCAGCGTGCAAACAACTTTTGCACCCTTCCTCATCCGACTCTGTGGCTGACCATCCTAAGCCTATCCTGTAATTTCTATACCTTTGTATATCTTGTGTAATTTCTGTTTCCTCTAGTAAACCTTAACTGATACAATGATTATTCAGGAAATGCAAATTAAAACAACATTGAGATTCCATCTCACCCCAGAAAGAATGGCCAAGATCAAGAAATCAACCATTAACAAATGCTGGAAAGGCTGTAGGGAAAAAAGGAACTCTTCTCTACTGTTGGTGGGAGTATAGGCTGGTGAAACCACTGTGGAAATCAGTGTGGAGATTCCTCAAGAAGCTAAGATTAGCGATTCCACTTGACCCAGCTATCCCACTTCTTGGCATTTTCCCAGGAGAACTGAAAACATCATACTGCAGTGATATATGTGCACCCATGTTTATAGCACCACAATTGGTAATAGCCAAATCTTGGAAACAACCCAAGTGCCCATCAATCAAGGAATGCATAAAAAAGATGTGGTATTTTTATACAATAGAGTACTACTCAGCTATCAAGAAAGATTGCATCGAGACTTTTATAAGTAAAAGGACACGACTTGTGACCATACTCATAAGTGAAATAAATCAAACGCACATGTGTAAATACTGTATTGTCTCCCTAGTGTAAGAAACTGAAAAAGTATATATGATCCAAGTAGGGAACACTACAATAAATACTGTGTAAAGGTAAGAAACTGCTCAAAGAGGAAAAGTAATTGGGATAGGGGAAAGGAGGAAAGAAGGAAGGGAAAAGGAAAAAGACATAAATTTGTATATACGTATACATAAGATAGCTAAAATGACTATACTACTAAATGCATTAGTTATTGAAAAAGAACAGTTAATACTCATATGATTAGCTCAATTTTACATGTCTATATCTGTTAATCTAAACAACCCTTTTGAAGGAAATGATATGCAATATTATAGCCATTGTCAAATTCCTATCATCTTGTTTTGTATGCCTGTAATGTTATTGTGTTGGATTTGTTGTTGTTGTTTGTTTTCTCTTTTGCTTTTTGTTTTTCTTTTCTGTGTCTTTTTTTCTCTTAAATAAAAAAAAATAATACCCTTGTAAATAAGTTCTTCATTGGTTGAAGAAGTAGTTGCTTGGCTGCTTGCTTGCTTTTCAGAGAACCGAAAAGACACTTTGGTGGAATTAACTTGAACAGATATTTAACTCAGCTTTTCAAACGTTGTCAATTAACTTTACTTAAAGTGATTCTCACAGGAGGCTGTTGAGGGTGATTCTTACTTATTGCAACCTATGTTCATTCTTCTCTCTGCTTTGGTCTTTTTTCCCAGTCCTGTATAAGTATGAAGAATACAAGAGGAAAGAGTTATGTGATGACTTGGGTGTGCAGATGGAAGTTGGCAGTTGTGGTGTGGAGTTTATAGTCATGGGTGTTCAGTGGTGTGGTGTGGCACTACGCTCACCAACTGGATCTCCCCAAGGGAACACTGCTGCTGCCATCCTCTCCTTTGCCACTGGTGGGGACTATTGGGAGCATTTCTCCTAGGATTTGGGATGGATGTCCAGGTCATCTCTTGGGGCCTGTTAATTTGGTTGCTTGGTCACTCTGGTGATAAATTCATACAGTGAGATGGAAAGAGCAATAGATTAAAAAGAAGCTGTGGCCCTGGATATTCTGCAATGGAGTCTTAAGTGAGTTCTTTAAGGTTTCCCCATCTCAGTTTCTTAATTTACTATACGAATGATGATACTAGATGATCTTCAAGTTCTCTTCCAAATCTGTGACTACAGACCAAAGTCACAAATTCCACCTTCTCATGGGGAGGCAGTGCTGTTTTGTGCTGGAGTCACAACCTGTCCTTATCTTGATTCTTCTGGGTGAGAAAGTCAATGGTTCTGACTAAATAAAACTCTCAGCATTTTGCATATAATAGACCCCTGGCTGATCTGCAGGGGGCTGTGATACAAGTAAGAAACCAAGCTGTGTTGCATTAAGCCACAGAGATTAAGGTTGTTTGTTCTAGCCATTGGCCTACGCTGATCCATTCAGGGCATTCCTAATAATGGCAGAATACAGAAACCTTTGGTCTCTTAAAAGCATACCATGAAGATCCTGTTCTACTTGACCTGGGTGTGAAGTAAACTTTGATTTCTTAATGGTTTAAAAGCCCACATAACTATGGAGAATTGGAATAGCCTTCTCTTCCTCTGCCATCTGTCCCAGGCATTTTTCTGTTTTCTTTTTGAATATATTTTTCCCCCTTTCCCTCTTTTCTTCTGACAATTCATAAAAATAAAATGGAATTGTCCAAAGGTTAAAATAAGCCAATGAACTGGGTGTAGTGGTGCAGGCCTGTAATCCCAGCACTTGGAAGGAAGGCTGAGGCAGAAGGATCATTGTGAGTTGGAGATCAGCCTGATCAGCATAGTGAGACCCTGTCTCAAAAAAAGACAAAAAACAAAAACAAAAAACAAAACAAAAAATGGCCAATGATTTTAGGAAATTTTAGCAATCAAACAAAATCATTCTGACTCTTCCTTTGACCCTAAGTATTATCTAGAGCATTACTGTCTGAGTGGTATCTTTTCTCCTTTATTGGGTGATTAAATATTTGTACCCCATCTCCTTCTCTTTGTGTATGTGTATAGAAATAATTTCAATGCCCCAACTTAAGATCTGGCAGTGAAAAATATCCTTTTCCCCTTGGAGAAGGTCATCCAATTCTGGAAAAGCTGCCTCAAGAAAGGACCATATACACATTTTGTAAAAGCATGATTATTAAGTTCCAGGTTTATTATCATGCAAATGCTTCCATTTCCCCTCTTACCCCACCCAATCCCCTCCTACAACCATGATAAAATGACATCGGGGACGTTGGGAATTTAACCAGCCAGTCAGGAAGGCTGAACAATGTTTCCTCAGTCGGTGGTTCACAGAGGGCCTCAGAGGGCTTTTTCAGGGGGAACTTACGGAGTTGTTCCTTTAAACAAGGTGCCAGCTTATCTCACACTTTTAAACTCCCTTTGCTTTCAAAGTTAAGTGTTTATCTCTTTGGGAATATGAATTGGCACAACCTTTCTGGGAAGCAATTTGGCAACATGCATCAGGAAACCTTTAAAAAATGTTCACTTATGTGACCTGGTGGTCCCATTTCTAGTACTCTACCTTAAGAAAATAATCAGAGATGTAATCACAGATGTATGCACAACAGAGTATATCACAGTGTAATTTATGGTAGCCAACGACCTGGAAATAACCCAAATGCTGAATAATAAGAATAGAAGAAATACATCTGATCAATAATGGACTATTATGCAGCCTTTAAAAATAATACTTTAATTTTTAAAATTTTTTCTTTAAAGAAACTTTATTAAGAAAGATTTTAGACAAATAGAATAGCATCCTGAACCCTCATACTTCTATCGGCATATAGCTTCAAATAATGAATCATTTTATTTCATCTAAAGTCCTCATTTTCTTCTCCTATTTTGAAGCAAATTCAGATGTCACACCATTTCATCCATAAATACCCAAGTATAGTATCTCTTTCTAATAAAAAGGAAAGGGGTTTCAAAAAAATCCCTGACAATATTATCATATCTAAAAATACTAGCAATAATTCTTTACTATCATGAAATGCCTAATCAGCCTTTAAATTTCCAATTGTTTTACAAATATTTCATTGTTTTTATAGTTTATTTGAATGACAGTTCAAATGAGATTCACACATTGTGATTTTTTTTTTTGATAGATCTTTGAAGTCATTCTAGTTATAAGCCTCTTTCTCCTTCCATTTTCCTTTCTCTGTGTCTCCATACAGTGTGGTTTATGCATTGAACACAGGATTATGCAGCCTGTGAAGTTTCCATAGTCCAGGTGGATTTGTTTTGTTTTGTTTTTAGGGATTGAATTGAAGGCCTTCTCACTGAGCGACATCCCCAAACTCTTTATTTTTGATTTTGAGGCAGGGTCTTACTAAGTTACTAAGTTGCCCTAGGTGGGCTAACAGAATATTTAATGACATAGGAAAATGCGCCTGCAAAATGTTCAGTGTTAGGTGGGAAAAAGCATACAAAACAAACTCATTATATATTTATCAATAATAGTTTATTTAGAACCAGACACACAAAAGATTAATAATAAGTAAGTACAATCAAGACTGGTTTGGTTCTAAGTCCACTCTGACAGGTTCTAACTGCTTACCAGGGAGCAAGGGATTCAGACTCACTGAATTTTCCCAGAGTTGTAGAGAGAATAATAATAATAAAAAATTTGCAAAACTCCTGGCACATAGTAGTTGCTCAATAAATGATAGTGCCTGCTACTACTATTGCTACTGGTACTAGTTTGCTAGAGACAGAAGCATTAGTTTAGTGGGAACAGCCTTCCTGTTACTGTCCGCTCACCCCCTGGCCTGAGGTGGTCTAGCCCACAACCTAGGGATACGAAACCCAAGTTGTAAAGCAAAACAGGGATTGTGACAGGGATACAGCTTGCAGGAAAGCGTATGGATGGAGGCTTCTGGCAGAAAGCAGATCCTCCTCAGGCCATCCTGAAGCAGGCTTTGCATTTAAGAGCGTGACCAAAATTTACTGGGTTGAAAACAAATGATGATCTTCTTCTGTGCAGTTCTTCACTATTTAAAACCCTATTACTTCATGGGAGAAAACTCTGTACAGTAGTTTATATATCCTTAAACTATTCAAATAGTATCAGTTACTGTTACATAACCCACCCCCTCCCCCACTTAGCTCTTACACCAACACTCAAGTGTGCCCAGCACTTTCTATGGAGCAGGAATATTGGTGCAGCTTGGTGGAGCTCAGGGACCTTTGTGAAGTTGTGAGCAGTGTGCTGGTCAGAGCTACAGTCATCTCCAAGCTCAGCTGGGTAAGGTCCACTTCCCAGATTACTCAGAGGCTGTTGCTGGGATTCAGTTCCTTGTAGGTTGTCAAAATGACAGTTCTTCAGTGGCTGTTGGCTGGAGGCTGCCTGAGGTTCCTTCCTACATGGTTCTCTGTAGAGTAATGGGCAATATGGCAGCTGGCTTCATTAGAGTAAGCAAGGAAAGAGAGGCAAGTGGGGAGAAGGAAAAGAAGAGGGAAAGGGAGAAGTAGAGATTCAGTCTTTGGTAACCTATCAGTCAGTTTTCACTGCATTCTTTCTGTTGGAAGCAAATAACTAGGTTCATTCCCCAGTCAAGGGGAGGGAATTACACAAGGGTGTGTGTTATGATTTATGTCTAGGTGGCCCCCCAAGCCTCATGCAGTCATGGAGGTGGCTGAATCTAGTATTTGTGATTGGCTCATTGTCTAGTGCTGGGATTGGCTGTGTGAGTGCTGGACCCACCCAGGGGTGGAGCCAGCATACTACATAAGGGAGGGAAGAAGATGTGTTTTCTCTCTCTTTTGCCCTTTTGCTCTTGCTGATGCAGCCACCATGAATGGTTGCCCCTCAGCCATGCCACACTGCCTTGGAGCCAGCTAAATATGGATTGAAACCTCCAAAACTGTAAAATAAATAAACCTTTCCTTCTTTCATTTTGGGCATCAGGTATTTTGCCTCAACAATGAGAGAAAAGTAACCAAGACAGTGTGGATAACAGAATGTGGCATTCTGGAAGGCCACCTACCACATCTCCCTTTACAGAAGAGGAAACCAAGACTTGGCAAGGGCATGAGACTTTCCCTAACTCATCCACAGAAGAAGCCTTTAACCAGTGTTGCTATTTTGTCCACTTTATTGTGCAAACCCTAATATTGTGTTCCAAGGTCATCCTCATGCAAAAGGGCCTGCACCATGTAAATTACTGAGTGAAAATTTTCACATGATAAAACATCTTAAGATAGCTACAACAATTTATGGTATTCTAGGATGGGGCACATTTTGGAAAGAGAAAAATGTAGTGATAATTAGAAAAATGCACAGAGGTTCCATTACCTGCAAGTACCATGTATTGTATAGTTTTCGCAGAAGAGGCCCTGGAAAATAGTCCTTAGGCCATTCAGGGTAACAGCGATGATTAATTCCAAGCTGTTAACGCATTTTATTATGCAAATACTCCATCAACTCAACCATGGAGAAAGTGCGGGCACCGCCTCCACCCCATTCACTCTGGACACTTGATTTGCATGGAAATGTGGTACTCACTGGAGACTAGACAGTAGGCTCTCCTTGGCAAGGAGGGGCAATGGCATGTGTGTGGGGGTATTGGGGTGTAGGCCTGGAGGAAGATCCAGCCACCTATTAGCAAGTAACAAGGATCATTTTAATGCTATTTGTGGTTAGAAAAATGATGATATTACCTTAATTTAGTAATTAAATTGCTCAAAGCAGGAAAGATAAGTAGACATTAGGGTCAATTCCAGTCGCACTGAGTTTTGGGCCTTCTGGGAACTGGAGTTGAATCCTGCATTACCAAAAAGAAGACTTTTTGCATGAAAGTACTATTCAGTCTCGGTGGAGATGGAAGATCTTTTTTTCTAGGGAGAGAAAGGTAACCAGATGAGGTTTGGTCAGTCTGTGAGTTTTTAGAACGGTCAGTGTTTGGCATCAGGGAGTGATCACTGTGGCTCTTTTGGACCTTCGTACTTAGTAATTCTTAGGTGGGTTCAAAGTTCTGCTAAGTGAAAAACCAGACTTAGTCTAAGCATGGCAGACTTATGAGGGCTTTAACCCTGGGTTGTCTAACATAGCCACTGAGAAGGAAAATCAGAGCTGCCAAAGACACCTCTCAGGAGATGGTCCAGATCACTGACAGGCTGACGTGGGAGATGGAGAAGGGTCGTTGCAAGTTTAGGATTCCAGCAGCCCAGTTATCTGGGAGCTTGAGGGATTCCCAAGAGCACAGGAAAGGGGGTCTTAAATCTCACGATGAAGATTTCTAGAAAGAGAGATGGAGTTGGAGATATTGGAAGTGAGGTATGATGTCACTTCCCTGTACATACAAGTCCCCAAATACACTCCCTAAGAATCAAAAAACTGAGTCAGTCTTACCCACCAGGAAGTTCATCTGCAGGGGGACAGTGTACATCAGACATGCCCCAAACCTGCTTTGTCACACCTGTTTCTGCGTGTGAGGGTTCAGAGAAAGTTTGGTTTTGGAGTATATTTTTCTTCATGTGCCAGCTTACAGACATTTGAAGGTACTTCCGCTCTGTTTTCATTATGTTCTCATAAGCCTTCAAGCAGACAGGATGGGTGTTACTATCCTCATTTGGTAGAAGGGAAAAACCCATGGTTGGAATTCAGTGATTATCCTGAGTAAAAGGCAGGTGATTCCTACCAGGTCTCCTAACTTTTGGTTCAGATTCATTTCCATTTCACTAGGAAGCCAAAGTTGGCTTGTAGCAAATGGCAGGGACATGGAACTGGTTACATAAAAAGGGGAGACTGACGAGGAAACCACTAAGCTTTTTTGAAACTGCCTTGTGCTAATGAATGGTTGGAAAGAAGGAGAAGGAATCAGTAGAGATCTGTGGATCAGCTGCTGACTTCTGAAAGAGTCATTTGACTAAGTTCTTAGCACTCAGTTGTGTGAAGTAAATGGTTCTGTTGACAGACAGCAGAGAGCACACACACACCCACACACACACACACAGAGGATTGGGGAGACTGGCCCCAGGAAACTTGAACTGTTTTCTAGCCCTTCTTGTACTACTAATTCACAATTTAATTCTGTTACCACTATCTCTCTAGTTTTTCTTCTCATCATTTGTAAAACATGGAATGGATGATCTCTAAGACCTTTCTAACTCTTTGTAGGAGGAGCTGAAGTCAGACAGGTATGAATCAACTTCCACTCCTTTCCTTGGGGATTAGTCGCCAGGTCTTGGTTCAGGAATCCTTAGCTTCTCCTACAGTTTTCAGGTTCCAGGCATCTTGGAAATTGCTCTGATTGGGAAACACATTGACCTTGGTAGGCTATGGAAAAAAACTGTTTTCTTCCCAGTCAACACCTTCCTGACATCACTCTCAAAATATATGTCACTGCCCAAGAATTCCTATTCATGGTCCTCAGGTCTCCACCTGACTCAATGCCTCTCTTTGCCTTTCTTGAGCTCTGCCCTTGCTCACTGCCTCAGCTGTCCCTTTTCCCAATTCCAGTCACATGTCCATAGACAAGGACGTATTTTTTCATCACTCAGGAACCACAGGGAAATATAAAATAGATTCTTGTCTTCTAGGAGCTTAAAACATAATGGGGAGAAAAATTAATCAATAACATCAATGAAAATCCAAAGTTGCAACAGACTTTTTTGGTGGACATTGACAAAGTGATTCTAAATTCATATGGCAATGAGGCCAGGTGTGGTGGTGCAGGCCTGTAATCTCAGCACTCAGGAGGCTGAGGCAGGAGGACTGCCACAAGTCCAAGGCCATCCTAAATTACAGAATGAGACCCTGTCACAAACAAACAAATAAACAAACAATATATATGTATATGGAAATGAATACTCAGACAAAACAATTTTGGAAAAATAAAAATGAAGTTGGGGGACTTACACTAGCTGACTTCAGGACTGCTAGTTACAGGAATCAGGAACTGTGGTACTGATATACAGATAAGCATGGAAGTCAATGGAACAGATCAGAATCCAGAAACAGAATTGCATGTAGATGATCAATTGAATTTTAACAAAAACACAAAGGCCTTTTTTTTTGGACAAGATAATCTTTTCATCCAGTGAACTGGATCAATTAGAATTTATATGTAAAATGAAACATCAATCCATATCTCACACCATACACAAATATTTAAAAATTCATCATAGACATAACCCTAAGAGCAAAAATTATAAAAGAAAACATAGAAAATCTATGTGATTGTGGGTTAGGTAGGTATCAACTGGAAACATCTATCAATTGATGAATGGGTAAACAAATTATGATATATCCATACAGTGGAATACTACTTGGTAATAAAAATGAGTACTTTATTAATTCTAGTAATAAAAAAGTACTTTATTAATTCTAGTAATAAAAAAAGTACTTTATGCAGCACTATAATTGAATCTCAAAGAAGTTATTCTAAGTTCAAGAGATCAGCCATGAAGGAGTACTTATTGAATGATCCCATTTCAGTGATATTTTAAAAAAGACAAAAGAGTAGTGATAGAAAATAGATCAGTGATTGCCAAGAACTCGGGCCGGGACAAGGGGCAGAATGCAAAGAGGCAAGCGATAATGTAAATGCTCTGTGTCTGAGTGTGGTGATGCTTCTACAGTTGCATATGTTTGACAAGATTCATTACATTTCACACTTAAAATTGGTGATTTTTATTTCTATAAATGACCCTTTAGTAAAGTTGATTAAGGAAAAGACACTGGGGAAAGAGACAGCATGTTTTCATAAAAAAAAAAATGCAAAATAGAGTCAGGGGAAATGCCCTAACAAGAGGGCTACAGTGAGCACTACAGAAATTTAAAAATGAAGCCTGGCTCCCCTCACACTGTGGGGATGATCCAAGAGAGGCGGAAGCAGGGGCAGGACCTTGGGCTGTGGACAGAGTGCCCCCGCTGCAGGCAGGTGGGGGAGCGCTCCCAGCCGTGGTGGTTTTGGTCAGCACCTTTACAGTAAGTTGTGGGGAAGTGTGGGGCTGCTCGAGTGTGGCAGTGCTTTTGGCCTTGCGCCCCACACATGGGTCACTTTCATCAGAACAGGAAAACGAAACAGGCTCCCCTGAATGATTTATGGGAGGCCTTGCATTTTGGGGATGTGATACTGCAATTTGTGTTATGGGACCAGGACATCTGTTTCCAGGGAGGTGTGTTCTCTTACCGTGAGCGTTTCCCACCAGGGATCTTTTGCCCCCTCGCAGAGTTATCCATTTTATGTTGGTTGCTTGTTAGCATAATGGGGCCTTCTGGTGACAAGTGGGATCTCCCCAGTGTATGAATGTGAGTGGTCTGGGGCCAACTGGAGGTAAGCAGGAGCCGCGTGGGTCCCACCATGCCCCTCAGATGGTGGCCAGCAGTGCAGTAAGCTAGGATTAGGGAGTGTGCCATCTGTCAGATGGCATGGGCAGCCACCCACTTAAAGATTACGTCTGAGTCATTTATTTGATTAAACTTCAGTTATTCTAACTGTTCCCCCACGAATTAGTGTCCTTGCTGGCGAACTCTACTGCCAGCAGATCTTGGCCCCCAACTCTGCTCACTCAGAGGCACATTTCCCTTGGGAAAGCTGATGCAAGAAGTAGAATCGTGGCAGCACCTGGTTAGGGGAACTTGGGCAAGCTGCTTGCTTAACTCTTCATTTCACAGATGGCAAAACTGAGGCTGGCTTGACCCAGGAAAGGGATTTGTCCCGTGTGATAGCCTACTGAGTCTTGAATATGAAGTAACTACAACTCATTCCTCTTTATTTCCACGTGATGGAGACATGGCTTGGACGCAGACATGTTCCCACGGCGGGAGGGTTCTCCATCTCTTACCTCTTCCCAAAAGGGAAACTGTACTTTTTTTTTTTTTTTTTTTTTTTTGAGACAGAGTCTTGCTGTGTAGTTCAGGCTGGCCTTTAGTTTACTGTGTAGCCTAGGTTGGTCTTGAACTCGTGGTGATCCTCCTGCCTCAGCTTCCCAAGTTCTGGGACTATAAGCATGTGCCATCATGCCTGGCCCAAAAGGAAAATTGGAAAGACCTTTGCCCTTGACCACCTTTGCCTGCTAGGCTGATTAAAGATAAAAAGCCTAATTAAGGATTTGATTGAGGGGGGAGGTTTCAATACAAGCCACATTTTATTATTTTTTTAATCTTATACCCTTCTGCTTTTAAAAGGAAATACAAATCCCTAGGCCTTAGTGAGTAAGACTTTTGTTTGCTTAAATCCCGAGGACTTTGTTTCATCTGAAAGGTGCTGGAGACTCTCGAGCCCCACCCTACCCTGTTTGAATACTCCACACAAATCCTCTTTCATCTGTAGGCCATGTCCACAGTGCCCTTGTCTCCTAGTATGTCTGGGTGAGGCCTACCAGCCCCTACCCTGTCACCTCTGCAGCAATGAACCCCATGAGCATAGGATGCAGGAATGTGTGTGTACAAGTCCCCCTCCCCCACTGTATGCGTGAGCAAAGATTCATTGTATAAGTAAAATTAAAATGTATTAACTTGCCTTCCAGATGCCCCCTGATAGCAAGTTTAATTACTCTGGACATAATTAAATGAGTTTAAGAGATTAGAAATATAAGGGGATAGTGAAGAGCATAAATTTATGGGGAAAAAGGGAAATTTAATTCTGGAGTCTTTTGTCACTTAGTGGCTAGAGTGCTGGGGATTAGGAGAGATGGAGGGAATACTTGGCTAGAAGATGAATGAGGAGGGTTTTAGGAGGGCTGAACCAGTTTGGATGTATAGCAAACATCTGTCAGCCCACACAAGCAGCAATACAGCAATACCTGCCTGGCAGAGGAGGTCTGGCAGTACCCGGCAGGTGCGCTCACTTGGGAGATGGGCAAGTTGATGGCTGGCTGAGACCCACCCTTCCTCCTCCTTCTGTTCTGGAGGATTCCCCCATTTTGCCATAGGCCTTTACTCTGTGACTCTTTTCCTGGGACTTCCAGCAAAAGCCACACATGCTCAGAGAGTCTTCAACAGAACTACTTTGTGTTTTCTGACCCTGGAGTCACTGCATACCTCCAGGCCAGTTTACCCCAACCTTGCCCTGATTTGTGGAGCAAGGGTTAGGTGGCAGTTTCCAGGGGGAGTTGAGAGACTTGTAATATAGCCGGTTCAGAGGCTGTGTTTCTCTATTCAAAGACCTACACACTCATATATATGCACACTAATACACACTGACACACTTGCCACTGACACCTACCAATGCACACTCACTTGTACAAACAGGCACTCATATGTATCCATATGTACACACATGAATACATACTCAACCACACATGCATTCAGTCTTCCACACATACATATACTTGTACAGCTATGCCCCTTTGAAGTATGATCAAAAGATGTGTTGAATATTTAAATTAGAAATAAAAAGTTATTACAGTACAAGGCACACTGTCATTCATCCTCCTCAAAATGCTCCTCTTTGCTTTGAACACACTTATCCCATCACTCTTGCCACTTTCTGAAGCAGCTCCTAAAATCTTCCTTCATGAGTGTCTTCATGGTTGCCTTCATGTCCCGAATCAATTCAAAACATTAATTACAAATTCTGTCAAATAAAAATATTAAGGTAAATCCTCATCTACCTTATTCACTGAGACTTCTGGTTCTTCCCCAAAGTTAAAATGACCTTCGTTATGGTTTATGGTTGGATGTTGTCCTAAGACCTGTTAAGGTTTATACATTGTGGCAACTTGCGAAGTCTAAAAGCTTAATTAAGTAACTCAGCAGCTCTACATCCAGGGGTGTAGTGCACAAGCAGTTACCTGGTCATTGTGTCAATTTGAGAAGGTCAGAAGTTTGACTGAGAGACTCAGCAGGGAGCCAGGGTTCTTAGTTTGTAAATATCCTCATCCTGTACAAAGGAAGGCAAGGAGATTTGTGAAGCTACATCCTCTCAGTGGGGTGGTCCTGTGTACAATATAAGGGAGAAAAAAGAGGCTTGCTCTTACCCCTTTTTGCTCTGGCTGCTTTGGCTGGTGCTGCTTTGAAGTGTTGCCCCTGTGCCGTGCCACCCTGCCTTGGAGCCAGCTGATTATGGACTGAAACCTCCAAAAACTGTAAGCAAAATAAACCTTTCCTTCCCTAATTTTGGGTGTTGGGTGCTTTGTCCCAGCAACGAGTGAAAAGTAACCAGTTCAGACCTCATGTAAGCATGGACTTTTTTTTAGAGATGGCTGAATCTAGAGTGTGTGATTGACTCATGGTGCAATGCAAGGAGTAAGGGTGCTAGGATCAAGGGTGGGTGACTACTAAATCAGTACACTGATTGGTTTGGCACCGCCCTAATCCCCCGTAGCCTAGATAGAATAGAAAAGGGACAGAAAAAAGCTGCTATGGTCCCTTGTTTGCTTTGCTACCTTCTGCCCATCATGAACTGTTTCTCCCATGTGATGCCTGTTTGCTTGCCACCTTGCCTTGGAGCCAGCTGATTATGGACTGAAACCTCTACAAACTGTGAGCTCAATAAACCTTTCCTCCTTTAACTTGTAGGTGTTAGATATTTTGTCTCAGCAGTGAGAAAAGTAACTAAGATGACCATGAAAGGTAAATGTTTTGAATCAGTTTAGGACATAGAGGTAGCCATGACACAGCAATTAAAGATACTCAAGGAAGAGGACTTTCAGAACCTCTCCAGAAAGTGGCAAGAAGGAATGCTGAGCATGGTGGGGCACACCTATAATCCTAGCACTTGGCGGGCTGAGGCAAGAGGATTGCCTAGAATTTGAGGTCAGCCTGGGCTACATAACAAGTTCAAGAGCTGCATGAATGCATGAGACTCTATCTCAAAAAATAGAAACAGACAAACAAACAAACATAATAGGAAACATGATGGGATAAGTGTGTTTGAAGTGAGGGGGATTAATGACAATGTGTGTCTTTTACTGTAATGCAACTTTTTTTTTTTTTTTGTTGGTACTGGGGATTGAATTCACAACCTTGCACCTGCCAAGCAAGCAGGCACTTAAGCCACTGAGCCAAACTCCTGGCCGTTTATTTTGAGGCAGGGTCGCACTATGTAGTTCAGGCCTTTCTTGCTCACATTGTAGCCCAAGCCGGCCTCGAATTCACAATGCTCCACCTACCTCAGCCTCCTGAGTGTTGGGATTAAAGATATGCGTGCGCCACCACACCGGGCTTGTAATACAACTTTTTAAAAATTTGAATTGTCAACAGTTTTTGATAACACTATGTAGGTATATACATGCCCACATACTTGAATACACATACACAAGGACACAGAACAAAAACTGGACACTTGAAACTCAAAGGTGAGCATTTTGGAGGAGAAATATCAACTTTCTGATGAATTTTTCTATTGAGTCTTTCCCTACAGAATCTACTTTTTCAGCTGGGGGAGGAAGGGGGTGTCTTGTCAATGAGAAATGCTGTTGTGGTTCTGTAAATTTTTCAGCTGCACAGGGCGGAAGGATATTCTTCTTTGTGGTTTAGAATTATACTCTAGAAAGTTGCAAACAGATTTCCACACCCTCTCTTAAGGTGGCTTTTCCTGCACTGTCCCTGTTTCTAAAGAGCTAACTCTAGATAAATTCTGATTTTTTTTAAAGGAAAGCAAAAATAAAGCACCAGGACACTGAATGAATAAAGAAAGTGAAGGCAAAACAAGAAAGAAGAGATAAAGTTAAAATCCTCTTACATTTTCAACTTGGTTGGGGTGGGGGTTGGGCCTGCCAAAGGTTCTAATGGTGTTTAGAAATAGAGTCTGTGTTATGTCTAGGGGTCCCAGTATTTTGTGTTACTCTGACCCTGGCATTGTATGACTGCAGTGCAAACGCTTAGCTCTGGTTGGAGGAAGGTATTTTGTATTCAAGCCAAATCTACATTTCAGATTTTAAATGGGGGGAACAGGGGAGAGAAGGGGGTGGGGCTGGAAGGGGCGAAGGTCAGTGTTCACAGGTCTGAGACCATGTTTAATATCACATGACACCTTTGTCAAACAGTGTGTCACCCCTCCCCCCCGCACTCAGGCTGTCTGGGTTTCTGTACCTAAGGGACCTTGCGCTGTGTTGTCTTCCCGCCCAAACTCTCAGACTTGCTTTTTATAAACCAGAAGAAATGAATGAAATTTGACCTATTCTGGTTTTTTTTAATGTGGTGGCATGAGAAGCCCTGGAGGGTCATGTTCTCCCCGGTCAGGCCTGTCTGCATCCCCCTCCTGGGGTCCAGCAGCTGTCTGAGGCCTCAGGACTGGCTGGACGCTGGCGGCAGGCGGTGGTGTTGTATTTCAGTCTTGTGTCCTTGAAGGTGAGCAGAGAGCCTGCGGTGCAGGGTCAGGTCATCCCCTGAAACCTCAAAGGCGATGAATGAAACCCGATGGTCAGATGCACTTGAGACAGTTTTAGACAGCAGCAATTAAGGCTTCTAGGCTCTGGACTATCTGCTGCCCTTTCTGGACCAAGAGCAGGGGGCATGGGCTGACGGTCGAACTTTTATCTCTGGAGACCAGACTTCAGCTGTGGCTTTCATCACTAGAGCTTGGTGGTTTTCACCTTAGCCCTGGTGGACATTTGTTCCTCTCACCACGGTCCTGCATACTTAGTGCAGCTCTAGAGAAGACGTTGGTTATGTCGATTCTGTGACATACCCCGAAGACGCGTCCTCAAACAGGCAAGACTGCTGTACCCTGTGACTGTTTTCCTCCTTCACCTTCCAGACCCTGAATCTCTGGAGACCAGGCAGAGACAATAAGCTCTAGATGAATAGCCATTTCCGAGACTTTGAGACTTGGAGACTATTCAAGATTTATGAGAGACACTTCTATGAATGATCACTAGTTAGCAAAGGGGCAAGGACTTTGGAGACCAGGGTCAAAATACTGAGTGTCACTGGGCACTGTCCCTTCTCTGAGATCCTTCCTTTCTTACCTGGAAAATGGGAATAGGGCTGGGTGTTGTGGCACACACCTTTAATCCCAGCATTTGGGAGGCTGAGGCAGGAGGATCATCGTGATCTCGAGACCAGCCTGGGCTACAAAGTGAGCTCAAGGCCAGCCTGAACTACATAGTGAGACACTGCCTCAAAAAATAGGGCTGGGGATTTAGCTCAGCAGGCCTAAGTATCTGTCTGGCAGGTGCGAGGTTGTGAGTTTGATCCCCAGTACCAAAAACAAAAAGCAAAACAAAACAAACAAAAAAAAGAAAATGGGGATACAAGTAACTCAATGGTGAGGTTATTGTAAGCATGAATGAGCTATTGCATGCAAACTGCCTGGCATGGAGTTGGCGTTCAAGATAGTTTAGTCATTATTCATTTGGTAAGATTTATATCTAGCCCTTATTTCAAAGAGTTAGAGGCAGTTTCTACACAAGTCTGTGTGGGGTCGGCAAATTTTTAAGATGTACATTTGGCAGAGGAAAACAGAGCATGCTTACAAATGAAGCCTGAATTCTTTCATCAGTCATGACTTCTGATCAAATCAAGAGTTCTTTAATTTAGGGAACTGCAAAATTCTCTGCTCCTTGGTGCATCGTAGGGGGAAGAATTCTTCCAGGAACCAAGCAGTACCCTCAGGATGGGCATGAATGCTCACTGCCCCATTTAGACCAGCTGCTGTTTTGAAAGATGTCCTTAAATAAATCAAGGTCAATTATACCTGCTTAGTGACCTGCTTCAATAAAGAAACAGAGGCCAGAAATGAGTGAGAAGACTGGACTGTGGCACTGTACAGAAAACACTAGTGTGGGGCTAGTGACTCACTAGCATTCTTGCCCCTGGCTGGTCTGTCTTAACCCTGCCTCTGGCTTACTGGCTCCAAACCTGCTAGGAGACTGCATAGGTTGCTCTTTGAAATGAACTTTATGTTTATAATATGCTTTAAATATCACAAATTCCACAGAACAAGTCATTCATTCTCATCTGCATGAGCATCTGCATTCATGTTACTTCTACTTGAAAGAAAAAACTAAAGCCCTTTCAGTGAAGGAGATGTCTGCTCATTGCTACCTTACTCCTAAGTCAACAGCCCCAAAGACAAGGAAAATCAGGGCAGGGAAGCTATTGTGATATGGCAGAAATAGCGAAGACTGGATTTTATTTCTGGTTCTTAGATCTTGATTGGACAAGTCTCACACTCGCCGTTTAAGTTTACAGGTCTGTCAAGATCCACTTTACCTCATGGCTTCACTTCATAATGGGTAAGAAGGAAGCAAAGTGTTGTGCATATTACTTACCCCTTATCCTTGAGTCTTTCTAGCAGAACGTAAGCCAAGCTATAGCCAGATAGCTTAGGGCTGGGCTTCAGCATATTGTCCCAAGCATTAACAATCAGCTAAAACCCAGACAAAGGTTGATTCACTCAACCCACTACAGTCTGGAGGGCTTGACAAATTGTGGACATGGCCAAGACGTCAGTACTCTTGAGTCTGAAATACGGAATGTGGCAAGGTCTTCTAAGGTTGCCCTGTGGTGCTCAAAATAAGTCACAGAACACAGGATTTGTCAGTGCCAAACAGGGATTGCAAACCACAGGTCAGCAGCTGCATTCAGACCCCACCTGGTTTTGTGAATGAAGTCGCTGGGCAGTCATGCCTGTTTTTTATGTCACTGTACTATTTGAATCTACTGCTGCTCCCACTGGCAGAGTTGAGCAGTTAAAACAGAAGCTGGCCTTCAAAGCAGAAATACTTACTATTTGGCCCTTGGCAGGAAAAATTTGCCAACCCCTATTATAGAAAACACATCAAAGTATGCTGTCTTACAAGCCTCCTAAGAATGTGTGACTTCCCCAGGTTTTGGCATATTTTTCTTACAAATTGCTGTTTCTATCTCAGGGGAGATAGAATTGGTTCTGGACTCAATGGAGAAGTGAGTGAAATATTTTCTTCACTTTGTTTTAAAATCTTCTTCCTTGCAAAAGAAAGGAGAAAGTTGACCATCTGGTGTGACAGGTACTTATTTATGCCTTTGCCTTTAACTTAGTGAACTAAATGCTTTACACACAGAGAAATTAATCTTCAGAGAAGTTAAATAATTCAACTAAGATCACACAGCTAGAATGGAGTAAAGTAGAATTTCAATCCAAACGTCCTATTAACATATTAGGGTATTCCAACCCAAGACTGAAAGGACCTTGAGGCCATGCTTAGATGTCTTCTAAGTCTTGAATTAAAGCTGGTCAGTTACTTGGTGGATATTTGATAGCCTCGACTCTAACTGGGAGTCAAAGGCTTTCCAATGTGCACAGGAGGTTAAGGAATTCAATGAATGAGGAGAAGGAAGTTCTATACTGGGTGAGGTGGCAATGTCTACAATCCCAACACTCGGGGAAGCTAAGACAAGAGGACCAAGAGTTAGAGCCCAACCTGGACAACTTAGTGAGATCTTGTCTAAGAAGAAAAAATAAAAAGGATGTAGTTCAGTATAAAGGCCATGGATCTAATGCCAATACTAAAAAAAGGGGGTTTTGAGAGAGAAGTGTGTTTTGGTGGAGGCAGGTTGCTCAGCAGAGCAAATCTTGTTCTCGGCTGTGCCTGGTGCTGAATGGGGTCCTGTTCTTTGAAGGCGATGGGAGAGTCTTCAATTCTGGAACCAGCCTAGGTATGGAAACTGTCTGTACTGGCTAAGTTCTGGAGCTGAAGCCAGCCAGGAAGGAGACCCTCTGATCTAACAATGATGAGGAGCCACAGGTAGCACTGGCCTTTTGCTTAATATGTGGTCCATCTTTTGATAGAAGGGCTGAGGCCAGCTTTGATTTGACTTTTAGTACACCTGCTCTTCTCTTGCTCCCTGGGGTGGGATATTTTTTCTGTTAGGTTAAATGCAGTTTAAACACATTTAGGGAGACGTAGGAATGGAAAGACATTTTTAAAAACTTTAAATAGTTAGAAGGCCAGTGATGAATCATTATACTGTGAGTTGCAGATCTTAATAGTACATGTGTCTAACTCTGGAAAGGCTTAAAATTCTTCAGATGATGAAGAGATGATAAATAATAATACCAATTATTTTAAAGATGTTCACACTGGCCCCCTCTGGACTCTAGAAAGTTTGGAATGGAGTCACCCTTCATCACAACGAAGACCCACTGTTGAGAGTGTCAGCAGTGCCATGCCGAGGGGACATCATGGAAGTCACCACGGAGTTCTCAAGTTGTCACAGTTTGGTTTTTGCCAGTCTAGGAGAAGGTGTGGAGGTGAAGAAAAGATTCTGGGGCAGGGGTAGAGGTGGCAGAGCCTGCCTTGCCGTGAGAGGGAGTGGGAGGTTGTAGAGCAGATGCAGACAGACAGAGAGACAGGCAGATGTTTATACGATATTATAGTTCAGAGTTCAGAGTTATTGGATTCTGAGTCTGTGTTTCCTAGATCCTTCTCTCTTAACCTGAGGGAAATTTGGGTAACATGGGATTGTTAAAGGAACAGAACCACATAGTTTGCTGGGGACTGGGAAAAGTTCACATACAAGCTGTGCTGACACCACTGGAGCTCTTCAATAAGGGGCCAGACCTGGGACAAGGAGGGGGGTCTCTTCTGCCTTAGGGGAAACCTCGAGCCACCCTCTTCCCTGGGGTTGTGCCATGTTGGGTTATGTTGGGACAGGCTGTGGCCCACTGCAGCTCCAACCTCGGGCCTGTGGTTTTGAACAAATCAAAGCCTTGAGATGGTAACTTCTGGAGCTGAGAATTGTCTGGCAGCCAGAAGTGTGAGGCTCATCTTCATGGAAAGGAAGGATCAGAGGCGTTGGTGACAGCACCTGGATGGAGGACAGAGTCATGCAAAAGGCTCTGGAGCTGAGGGACTGTTGATGTGGGCTGTGGTGGGCAGGCCAAGGCTCTGACCTCTGAGTTAAGGAAATACCATTTTCTTTCTTTCCATAAAGAAAAAAAAACACTAACCCCCCCACCCCGCCCCACACTCACACATGCACACACAGAGACATGCATACCAAGGAAAGAAAAAAAAAGTCCAACAGTTTATGGTCCTGTTTATTCTCAGACAGGGAGTGGACAGCCTTTTGGAGGTGTCCGACTGTGCCGTCCAGCCAGACTGACATCTGTGGGAGTTCAGGGTTTTAAATGTTTAGTCTGCCTGAGACCCCTGGGCCCCAATGGGCTCTGCTCCTTGTAGGCCTGACTTAGCCATCGACCCCCACCCCCTCCTGAGAAGCGGGATCTGGTAGTGTTTGTGTGAGGGAAGTTCCATGGCCCCTGAAGTCCAACGGGTGGACCTGGCCCATGACTGTCATTAAAGTTATAGAGAACCTAAGCCTAGGGACTTAATTGGGTCAGCGGGTCAGAATCTGCCTTCTCCCCTCTCCTTTCCTGCTAAGTGCCATTTTCCCCTCTGATGGGGCAGGGTCAGGGCTATGCCCTGCATCCCTCCTGGCTCTGTCTGTTCCCGCAGCCCTGTTGACTTACTGTTATTGCTCTACTTATGCACAGCCCTGTAACTGTTTGTTAGTATGTCTGTCTCCTTCGAAGTAGATCTGCTTTTTAACTTCTCTTTAAATCTCCAGCTTCTAGTACAGCTCTTTGCATAGAGCTTTTTCTCAATAAAAATTCCTGGGATGGCCTGAATGGAACTCAGCTGAACCTGCTTGTCAAAGGATCCAAGGCCACACTGCCTGCAATGGAGTTGGTACACAGGAAGAGGGGTTTGCAGACCTCTGAGCATGCTCTCTGTGGAGTCTGGGACCATGGTTACAGAGACATCAGGGAAGAGGGGCTCCCTGACAAGTGCGTTCATCTCTGGTGTCAACCCATTGGGTTTGGAAGGAGCACCTGGAGTCCATGGGGCTAAAGCAGGAGGATGCAGGGGCCGCTTTGTGTTGCAGCTATGGACTGTGGTCACTGCTTTTCTGACTGGAATGTCTACAGGGTCTGGGCTCAGGGATACTCTTGGAGTAATGTCAAGTTGAGTCTAATAATCACCTACTTATTTCTTGCCTGAGTAGCAGCAAGCAAACCACAATCGAATAAGCCTGGTTTTAAAAATATGCTATTCCAGAAAATACACTTTTTAACCTGTTTATGTAATACTTTGTCCCTCAGGGTTCCTACAGACTAAAGGGTGTGAAGATGCATAAAGCAAAACAAGCAAGTTCAGAATGTACATTACTTGTATCAATAAATGCAATTTGTAAAGATCAATTAATTGAAAGAATGAATTGAAAAGAAAGAAAAAAGAGACAAAGAAAGAAAAGAAGAAAGAAGCAAACAAACAAACAGATCCACGTCCATGTATAGAAGTAGTGTCTGATACATCTAGCTAATCCCCAATTTAGTGATAAACTTTAGGAAGAGTCCTTGTACTCCCTTGGGTCTCTTTTTGGCAGCTCCTACAGTGTAGCCAGCTTTTGTTTGGTCACAGAAGCTCCAAGTGTGGACTGTGTGCACCTTTTAGTGCTCTGAAAATTCAGGAGCTGAGCTTGGCTTCACTGTTCTTTAGTCTTTGTGGTCTGCTCTGAGATCAGCCTGAAACTGATCCATCTGTCCGTCCTGCCATCCTTCCAGTATAGAGAGCCTACTGTGTACATGGTGTCACACTGTGACCTGGCTAAGGTGATTCCAAAAAATGGCATGTCCTTGTGAGAGACTCGTCGTGGTAAGGCTTTCTCAACCTCTGAAATGGGTAAGCTGGGTAAGCTCTGTTATGGGGCGGGGGGATCTGTCTTGTGCACAGTAGGAAGTTTACCAGCATTCCTGATCTCTACCCATGAGATGCCAGTAGCACCCCACTCAGTCCTGAAAATAAAATGATATCTAGACATTGCTAAGTGTCCTCTGGGTCTCTGGTAGAGAACTGCTGGTTTAACTGGAGACAGACAGGCCTGTTAACATGTTGTTAAGTGCTTCACTGGACACATGTTGGAAGGATGACTGGATGAAGAGGAGGGAGCAAGGGCACATCTGAGCTGCATCATTGAGTGATGTGTGAAGATGACCAGGTGTAGTAGAGAGGAAGGGCCTTTCTGCGCAGTCAGAAGGAGTGGTTGCAAGGTGTAAAGGCACTCAAGACCATGGTGGGCTTCAGCAGGAGGAGTTGGATGCAGCTGAATGATGATGGTGGTAATAACAGGCAGGAGAAAGGATTAATAGAACAGGCCAGGACCAGGTTGAACAGGACCCTGAAGGCAATGATGCACTGGACTTCATCCTTTTTCTGACACTGGAGACAATGAAGATCTTTCTGCTTAGTTAATGCCTGGGTGTGGCAGGGTGGGGTGGGGTGGGCCACTCAGACACTCCCCATGCAGTGACCAGCCAGTCAAATCATAATGGAGGGAAAGAAGTGACTTCCATTTAGTTTCCCTCTTCTTTGGTCATCTCCCCAGTCTTCATTAGAAACTGAGAGTAGTGCAAGATCGTGAGCTAGATCCTCACTACAAAACAAACAAACAACCCCCCAAAACAAAGCAAAACAAAACAACAAAAACAAATAAACAAACAAACTGGGAGTAAAGTGAACTGAATTGATTTTCTACCCTCTTCGTCATATGTAGTCAAGATTTTCCCTGGGAGGACAGGATGGTGGGAGTTAGGAGCTGCTGCAGAAGAGGTAGCTGTCTCATTCTATGTCATCACTGAGAAGGAGAGGATTCTACTTCTCAGTCTGCCTTGCATCTAAGCAGAGACAGGACAATTCCTCACCCATTGTGGGGTATTAAAAACTGGTGGTCCTCTTAAATACCAGCTGAACTGAATCAGTGTGGTGCTCAATATAGATGATCCACCTGAGAACTGTTGCCAGCATAAAAAGGAGACATGGAGAGGAAGAACAGCGTTTTGGGTTCTCCTAAGTGTTGTTGTTTGGAGTTGTTCGTTCTTTTGGAGCTGTTCAATCTCCAGGAAAAACTAGTCATGCTGGCTTCCTGTTATGAACTTGGCTGTTTTCATCATCAGAGGAGCTCAGGACCTCATTGTCGGTGAGAATAGCTGTGGTACTTTTTGGGGGAGCCCTGGTTCTTATTTTGAGCATTGCTTCTTGGCTCCAGTGCAGAACCCTCAACCTACTGGCACAGATCCTTTCCCCTGCTGGCATAGACTTTCTAGCTTTCACCTCTGACCTTTGGGCCTTCACAGCGCATATCCATGAAACAGACTTGCGTGAGTCATTGTCACCGGCTCTAAGCCTCCAGTTGGACTCATGGGGGACATTGTCATGGGCTCTAGGTCTTCAGCTGGACTCATGAAGAACATTGCTGTGAGATTCAGGCACTTGGCTGGATTTTCTAGGTCCTTAGTGCATGGATAGATTTCCTGTACTTTCTTTGTATTTGACTGCTTGGGCGACCATTATAAGTAATAATACAAATTATATGTTCTGTATTGTCTTGTTCTCTTTGCAAACTCCTGACTACAACACCCATGGAATGCACATGGAAGTAGTGTGGGCCCTTTCCAGGTCAAGACTCTCCCACATCCTTTTCCTCTTCCACCAACCAGAGGGAAATGAAGCCTCTGAGATCATGGCAGAGTCACATGACAGAAAGAGACTGGTCCCTGAAAGACTGTGTGGCAGGGAGCAACTTGCTGATCAGAGTACCTGTCCAAGATGCTACACGAGTAGGAAACAAATTTCTGTTGTGTCAAGCCTCTGCCTTTGGGTCTGTTTGCTGTTGTGTGTTAGCATGCTAACAGCTAGGGACTGCTTGTGTTAATCCAGTTCGAAGAGTACAGAAGTCTACTCTGTTGCCAGGACTCAAGCCTGGGCATCCCCAAGTGAACTGGTGTGTATTGGGGTGGGTGGGGAAGGTGCCGGCTTGATCCTATTTTCTGTGTTTTCCAGTAATATCCCCTCTGCACTTTTATACCTTTCCTTCTCCAACTACCACCTCTTCTATCTCCTGCTACTCTCTCCTTCCTCTTGACTCCCAGTGATCAGGAAGCCTCCCCTTCAGAGTCTGAGCTAACCCTGCCTTTGTTTTTCTGCCAAGCCATCAGGTTGAGTGCTTGCTGGAGATCCTTGGAAGGCACAAATGTTTTTCTTTTGATGGTTTGCACCTTAACTCCAGGCCAGCTGTGTTGCTTGGTACAACTGATTGCATCTAAGTAGCAGATTCCTTTCCATACTCCTGGAAACAAGAGCGCTACCTGGTGTGAGCATCTGGGTCCACATGTGTGCATGCTGGAGGCCTGATGTTAGACTCAGGGACATAAAACGCCATGCATGGGATCAGAGGAGTGGATGTGGGAAATTGCAAGAGCATGGTTGTGAGTACCTTTACCTTTTGGCTCATCAGGAAAATGATCTCTAGAATTTTACATGGAGCTTCCTACATGGATCTTGCTGATGGTTGGCAACAAGTGGGCAGGAAGAGAGGCGTTGCTTTTGTACGTGATTTTCCCAAGTGGTCCTTTCTTTCCCAGTCTGCCTTACCTGCTTGCGTACTGTTCAGCAGAGAAGGGGGAGGAGGGAAAGAGGGGGCAAGGGTGGAAAATAAAGAGAAACTTGAGTGTGCCTTTTTTTTCTTTTTCTTTCTCCACCCTCAGCCATCATTAACAGAAAAATATTTTTAAAAGATCCCTTGATGGCATCCCAAATGTGAAATCTGACATTTTCTTAGCTGATGGCCTGCTTTGTGAAGGTATTTTGTGTCCTCCCAGCATGCCTGCTAGATCCTGGTTTGCTGCGGTTGCTAAGGTAAATACTCTTTCCATTAAGCACCATAGCCCAAGAGTGGCCTAAAGCTCAAATAAATGACCAAGGAGCAAGTTAAACATTCCCTGGGGTGATTTTAACCTATGCAATGGCTTTTTGGGAAAATTGCCTATTTCTTCATGTTTTGGACAGGGAGGGAGTGTCTCTTATTCCCTTCTTTTTTCTTTTCAGCTGAGTACACCTTCTCTTTCATTTATTCATGCATTGGATGAAGGGCGGAAACATGATTAATAAATCACAGAGAATCGCCCCCTCTCGCCTCAGTATTCATAAAGAAAGCCAGAGCAGAATACCATGCATGCATTATGTTAACTTTGGGGGGCCTGGGGTGTATAGCTGATTCTCATGGAGATCCCTCTTTCTTTTGGTATGAAAAATACCACAGCACAACAGCCTCTGCAGAACAATGTTCTTCTGGAAAGTTCTTTTGCTTAGGGGAAAGATTCAGAGTTCTTGGTAACGTTTTGAGAACAGTGTGGCTGAAGCTTTGCACAATGGTTTGGCTTTGTTTATTCTCCTTTGCCTGATGAAGAATGTGTTCACAGACCACTTAAAAAGTGCCTTGACAGTTGTCATGCTTTGTCATTTGATAAGAAGCCACGGGACAGCCTTATTCATCTTTGCTGTTGAGGGATCTGGTTGGCCTGTGAGGAGACAGTATGGGCGGGAAGTCACAGTGAGCAGAACCCCGGGGTTTCCTGCTGGGTTCCCCATTAAGAAAGGGTCCTACCTGAAAGTCCATGCTCCTGTCCCCCTGGCTGTCCAGCTTGACAGTTAGCTGCTTTCCTGAGTGCATTTCATCTCCCACAAGAGTATATATTCTTGCCACCCAATTATTGGGTGTCTCTCCCCAAACTCTCTACTGGCTGCTCTTGCAAGATTCTCAGCAAACCATCTGAACACATCTTTGATGACCACACGAAGCTCAAGCTTGGTAGAAATAAAGACCACAATGATCCTTATTCCCCAGGTGAGGGGTTTTTGCACCATGTTTCTCAGTGCCCCAGGAATAAGAAGATTCACAGAGCCAGCTGAGGGAACTTTTTAAAGATCTGAACGATCACGTCACTCCACTTGTTGCATTTAGAACAGTGTTGCATCTGAGTGGATTTGACCAAGCCCAAGTGACTGGCTCCTCCTTGACTGTCTCACAGGCCCAGGACCCTCAGCCTCCTTTCAGTCCGGCCTTTGCTGTCTTCTCCTTAACTCCCATGTATCCTGAAATTCCAGCTTGTGTTGCTTTTCTGAGATGCCTTCCCGCAACCCCAAACAAAGTGATTTTCTCCCAAAGTTTAAGTGCGCTCCATTTTCAGATGTATCTCCAGCTCAGGGCTTGTAGTAGGTGCTTAGTAAATATATAGCACATGAAGGAAGTGCTACCGAGGAGTGCTACTTGCCTCTTTCTGGTTTTTTCTTTCCCACTCTTCACATCATCAGTCAGTTCAACAGAGCAGATTAAAATAATTTCAGTGGCATGCTTTTAACAGGCAGGGAAGACGGAGCCTTTTAAAGCACCTTATTTGACAGCCCTCAAAGAATACAGTCTTTATTTCCCTTCCTGATGTGGGAAAACCAAGCTCCCAACAAAGTATGTACGAGGTCTGGATCCTGGGTATCTTGGAAGTGACCTGGATGTTTTGGAGGCTGTCCAGGACTTGGAACCAGATGAATAGGCCCCACTGCCCATTGCTGAGGCCTGAACTCCTTGCTTAAGCAACCCCTTTGCCAAACTTCCTCAGGCTATAGCACCAGGCTCCAGAGAAAGTCTTGGATGGAGATGTTAGGGAATAGTTCTCACACCCACCTCCTTCTCCTCCTGAAAAACCCAACTTCATGCCCCTTTCAGGACATTTGGGAGGGGAGGAACTGGGCCGTAACTGGGGCAGGAGTAGGAGTGGGGGCAGGTTGAGGAGAATTCTTGTGTTTTTGGTTCTTGACTTTAAGTCATTCTGTTTTTGTACTTGTGTCTTTTAAGCTTTTCCACATGTGCCCCCAGGGCCCACCGGTGAGTGTGTTTTATAAACTGGAAAAATGAATCAAAATAAGACCCAGAAGGGAAACACCAGGAGGAGTGTGAAGGGGAAAGTGTTAGTTCCTCTGTACCTCCCAGCTAGGCCTGACCTGCATTTGTGGGGTCTCAGGGTCAGGCTTATTTGGCTTTATGGGTAAAATGTGGATCTTTGCTCTGAGAAAATCTGATTGGGTTTTGTACTTGGCCTGCTCGGTTCAGCATTAATTAACTTCAGGAAAGTAAAAAGTGATTCTTTTTTATTTGGCTATCTGGCTCCACAAACCCCGTTGGCTTCCTGTCCCCTAGGTGCTGGATTGATGGGACTACAAATGTGTAAAGTCTTGCACAGGAAACCCCCCACAATGGCCATTCAGAGGCTCTTGCCTCCTGGCGGACCCCAAATGCAAGAAACCAGGAGGCCTCTGCCCCAGCTCTCAGTTTACATGAAGGAAATGGTACCTGAATGAACCATCCATTTTCTTTTTTTAGCATTCTTGGGCCAAAACAAGACTGTCTAGGGCAGGGGCTCCTTGGAAAAGAAATTCTTTTAATGGCCTGAAAAATCAATCACAACCAAAGAACTAAATATTTTGAAAAGCAGCACATTTAGGAAGTTTGAAGCAGCTTTGGAATCATTCCAGAAAGTATGTGTTTACCCCAGCACAGTCTCTGTCCTGTGACCTGAGCCTCTACCTTCCAAACCTTGCTTGAGCGTTTTATCAATAAAAAAACATTATTGGGAATTCACAATTAAGGTGTATATTTATACTTTTGTACACACATATCCTTTCATATCAAGATGTTATGTACATTTTAAAAGCATACCGTAAGTAAAAATTTAATAATTGATAGACATGAAGTAAATATTTCAAAATAATGATTTTCTCTATTAACTCTGCTTAAAAATTTTTTGCTTTCAAAGGCAATGCGATTGCATATGCACTAATTATTTCTTTAACATTTTGGTGAAATACTTCATAACATACCAAGTCAAAGTCTGAATTTGATTTTTAACACTTGGGCTATTATAGTCAAGAAAGATATGTAAGATACACAGAACCCAATGAAAGATGAAAATTGGGGCTCTCATTTTTTTAATCCTAGTCAGCCTAAAGACACGAATTTTAATCTGTCATAGGATGCCAAAAGCAGGAAAAAAAAATGAGGACACCCTATCTTGTCATGAAATTCCCACCTTTCACTCAAGACACCACCAGTACCAGATGTGACCCTGGTCCTCTGTCCTACCACCACGGCCTGCCTGTTGGGGAGTAGGAAAGCCTGTTTGTCGGAACATGCTGGTGGGTTCAGTGCCCTCCAAAGGTGACCCAGGGATCCCTGGGAACTGTGAATATGTTAACTTCCGTAGTGAAAGGGACTTTGCAGATGTAATTCAGGCTTAGGACCCTTGAAAAAAAGAGTATCTTGGACTATCCAGGTGTGTGTAGTCTAGTTATGGGAGACTTTAAAGTTAGAGAACTTTCTCTGGCTGAATTTAGAGTGACAAAAGAGGTGACTAGACATTCACAGCATGAGCAGGACCTGATTTGCTGTTGGAAGAGGAGCCCACCTACAAAACAGAAGGAACACAGGTGATTTCAAGAGCAAAGCCAGAGATACAGCAAGAAGATGTGACATCAGTTTGCCAGCCCCAAGAAACTGACTTCAGCCACAGCCAGGATGAGCTGGGAGAGGACCTTTCCCCAGACCTTCAGTGAAGAGCTCCACTCAGTACAGAAGTGTCTCATTCCTTTGTACAAGTCTGCTCATTCCCTCCTGCTTCCTCTGCATCTCTCTGTTCTTCAAAAAAGTGACATGACACGCCTCTCCCAGTCTTTCCCTATCCTGTCTTTATTCCCTTGAACTTTGTTCATGTTGATTGTCTAAAAGATGAATTCTAGTGCCCATCATATGTTGCTTTGTGTTATTGTTTAAAACAATAGTGATTCTCTTGGGTACCAGGGTGGATGTCTGTGTCACACTTGATTCATACCTGTGGCCCTATTGCACCTGGCACCATTGCACACACAAAACAGCTTCATAAATACGTATGTGTTGAATGAATGAAGAGATGCTATTGATTTCTTTTGTTCCTCTTCTCTTTCTCTGACTTTATGTCTTCACATAGTTTAATAGCAATGATTGTCATTTGCATAGATAAAGAGGGAAATGAAATCTTCCAAGGTGCCTGCTGGATGAATAATAGCCTACCTATCTCTGCTTAAACCACACATGCTGAGTTGGTTTGCAGGTACCATGTCACAAAGGCCAGGATGGATGCAATGGCTCAGCTTGGAAATAGCTGTACCACCAGTGCACCAGTTTCTAGGTTATGTTGGATTGTAGGCAGGAGCTTAGTGTTTTCAATCTTGACCAGGACCAAGGAGTGGAATGTGGACTCAGAGGCCAGCTGTCAGCCTGGACCCCACAGACTTTCGAGATGTCCAATGTAACTCCTAATGGTGGCAGAATTGGCCCCTTGGAATGTGTGAAGATTCTCTCTGGACTGAGTAACAGCTGCTGCTGGATCTGGCCCCTGACGTGTTCCAGGCCCAACTCTGTCATGGCCCCTTTGGCTCTCAAGTTTCTGCTGCACGAAACTGGCTGAGTTAACATCCCCAGGAGGCAACTCCCACCCTCCTGTGTCTGGTCTTGCCTGGACTCCCATCAATTGACAAATCTAGCCTTGTACTCTCCGCCTGGCATCCTGGCCTGCCAAAAGAACTTCATAAATGTGCCATCCCGTCTGGTCTCCTGGGCATCCCTGAGCAGCACATCATGCTCCTTCTTGGCTCAGAGCCCACTTAAATCACCTCCTTCATCAGAAACATTTGTCCTCATGCATCCCTCCCAACTTCTAGTCATTCCTCAGAGCTCTGGCCTCACCTGTTCCCTGTGCTGTGTCCCAAAGGCCTGTTGTTTGTCCCACACATTTTGCTCATTGTTAGCCTTTTCAAATTAAGTTAACAGGTGTTTATTAAACACTTACTTATGCTCTGCTCTCTGCCTAAAATGTGCTTGGTCTCCAGAGAAGAGAGAATTACTGGTGACTGGACACTTCCCAGGGCCAGGTGTGATGTGGAGTCCTTTTCTTTCTGGCTTCATGTGATCAGCAAACATCCTATGGCCCTAAAGTTTTACTTGTAAGAGCAACCTAGAGATCTCTGATACATGTGCACAAGGAGACGGGTCTAAGGATGCTTCTGTAGCATTGTTTGCAAGAGTAAAACTACAGCAGCCTGAACACCCATCGAGAGGAGAATGGATAAGTTATCTTAAATTCATATGCTGCAATGTTCTTAATAACCCTATAAATAGGATGTGGTAAAGTCAAATGGTGAAATTCTATATGGCAGCTAAAACAAATATGCTGAAGTAATATATAACAAATCAGGTAAATCTCCGAAAGCAGAATGTTAAAAAAAAAAAAAGAGTGATCAGCTAAAGAAGCGAAAGTACAGTAAAAACCATTTATGTAAAATTTTAAGGCACACCAAATACTCTATATGGATAAACACATATGGAGCTGCAGTATTAAAATATGCACAGGAAAGGTATATTCCAGGGACTGGCAAGCCACCCCCTCCCGCCAAGTCCAGCCTGCCACCTGCTTTTGTATGGCGGGTAAGCTAAGAATAGTTTTCATAGTTTTAAATAGTTGGAAAAAAAATCAAAAGAAGAACAGTCTTTCACAACATCTAAAAATTATGTGAAATTCAAATTTCAGTGTCCATAAATAAATTTGTTGAAACAATGCCACACTCATTCTTTCGGATCTCACCACACTTGCCACAGACCATGTGGCTCACAAAGTGGACAACGTTTGTTATCTGCCCTTTACAGAGACGGCCAGCCAGCCCTCGATTTATATCAAATTCGGAGGAATTTCCTCTGGCAGGGAAAAACAGAAATGGGACCCAGGTTGGGGGGAGCACTCGGGGGGTCAATGATATTTTATCTTTTAAGCTGCTAGTGGGTTATAATGCTAATACTTTGAAAGACTAAAACTCTTTCATAACTTAAAAATAAATGAAAGAGAAGTTTTCCACCCTTGCGCGACCTCCCCGTGATAGGTACTATTATGGTTTCCAGTTCACAGATGAGAAAGTGAGGTGCACAGAGAATAAATGTTGGAAGATTAAATTTAGCTGTCTGTCCCCAGAGTCCTCCTAGTCTCTCCCACCAGGGGTCCAGAGACCAGCTGGGAGAGAAAACTGAATTTAGAGCTGTTTGGGGGCCAACATTTGCCTCCAGGTGACCACTGTTTCATGACTCTGTTTAATGAATTCTCCCATCATGGTAGCAGTGTCTTCTGAGGAGAGAAGAAGAAAGGGAGAGGTCATCTTTGGCTGCATCTCCTTTGACCAGATTGCCTACATATGAAAATTATAGCCACTACATCCACAGAGCGTCTTGTTTTTCCAGGTTGAGTGGTTCGCAGATACACATTCAGGAACTCCATAGGAAGCAAGGCAGTCACTATTGCTATTGCCCATGATTCAGGTGACTGGTGAATTCTTTAATGTCCCTTGAGGGCATTGTCACACTGTGGCTGCCCAGATGAGTAACTTTGGACAAACAAATCCCCCATTCTCTTCAAGCCTCTGAAGCCTGGTCCAATGGAGACAGTGATTAGTTCCTACCACCTTGCTGTGAGGGTGAGCTAATGCATGCAAAATGCTGAGCACTCTTTCTAGAACATGAAGACAGCTCCCTGCATGTCACCTATGGTGTCATTGCTCTTTTTATTATCATTACTCAAAGACCCTTATAGAATTTTTCCCTGAAGTGCTGTTTATCTTTGTCAAGACATGGTAATCTTTGGGATGATTCTTCTTTGATATAGCTCTGGTAGCTGTTAATAGTAAGTTTCCCCCAGTTTACCTCTAAGAAGACTGAGTCTTGGAGACCAACAGCAGGGCCTCTGCTTTGTGTGTAGGTGAGTGAAGACTGGGGACAAGGGACCTGTGCGAATGTTTTGGTCACTGGGACCTGCCTGTATCAGAGACCTAGAGCGTTTCCACAGTGCAGGACAATCACTATCAAGCAGCAGTTACAGAGCATTTATCAGAGCAGGGCGTGGTTTCCTTGAATGTGGCTCACAAATTTATGGCAGTTATTCTTCTTGAGGAGGGAGTTACTTTCCTTTCCTGGTGAGGCAACTGAAACAAAGATGGAGTGGGAGGCACTGGAGAGGACCGATGGTGGATGCAGGGGGAAGCGAGGGGGAGCGTGGCACTGGATTCAGGGACTGACAGGCCAGTTGAAGGGGCGATCTTCAGGGGAGGGGTGGAGAGGTAAAGTGTTTGCTTGTGGCTTCTCACTCCTCTCGCTTGATCCACCCAAATCCGCACCTTAATGCTGGACACATAGGAGGAGCTGGAGAAGTACCTGATCATTGTGATTTTTTTTTTTATTGCCACATAACTGTATTGAAACAGAGTCTAAAGTAGAACCTAAAATGTGTAAGAAGAGAAAGCTGAGGTGCTGAAGGGGAGAATGGAGAAAGAGTTCCCCAGACTGTTCACTTCCCTGCCACAGTGTTTAGCCCTCCCCAGACTTTGGTACTCTCAGCCCCAGGCAGCCCCAGGGTGGCCTTGAGGACAGGTGTATGGTGGTGCTCATGACATATCTATTGATTTGCTTGATTTGTGTGGATATTTGTGACAGATAGTTTCTGCAGCATTAGTCACTGGGTGTCTTAGGGAGCAAATATACTCTGTGGAATCCCTAATGTCGGGTGCCCTCTTGCCTGCCAGTCATTCCAGACCAGAGGTTGGCAAATTTTTTCTGTAAAGAGCTAGATAGTAAACCTTTTAGGCTTTGTGAACCATATGGTCTCTGTCACAACTATTCAACTCTGCTCTCATAGCGTGAAAGCCACCATAGACAAATTCATAAATGAGTAATTGTGGCTATATTCCAGTAAAACTTTACTCACAAAACAGGCAGCAGGTAAGATTTGCCTGATGAACTGTAGTTTGCTGACCACTGGATTGGACCAAAGACTTCTTTGGCTTCAGAGAGGCCTTTTGATGACCAGAAGGTTGCCTCACAGGCACTCGCTTTCTGTGTCCCAGCTTATGTTTCCTCTTAGGGCTCAGAAGGGCAGCAACAGTGTCATTAAACCTCTTCTGGAGGGCCTGTTATTCTTTTGGTTCTCACAAGTCACCTCCTTGGAACTTTTACTGGTTGGATGTTTTTACTTTAAGGGAACAATGACAAAATTCCAGCACTACAGGTGATGAGGATTATTGGAAGGACACTCGAGGAGGTGAGGGGGAACAGGAGGCCTCAGCAGTCACTGTTGGGCTCCACAGAGGCCTGGAATGCCATTCCTGGCCATGTGAGATTTTAGAGGAGGCTGTGTAATCCAGTGACTAGAGCACAGAGACCCATAGTCAGACAGTCTGGGTTCAAATTCCAGCTCTGCCATTTATCAGCTATGTAACTTCTCTGGCCTTAGTTTCCCATCATGTTTAATGGGGATAATTGTATCACTGACTGCAAAGGGGCCTTGTGATCCTGTGGGATCACATGTGTCAGGGACTAAAAGTGCCATGGAAAAACCATGCTTAGTGAGTGTTGTTTACTGTATCTCCAAAAACAATGTTGTCATGAATGGTACATAGCAATAGAGACTCTACCTTACAGAAGGAGGTCATTATGCTGTTCACGCTTATACTGGGTAGTTGAAAGGACTATGCTACTCTTCTCTTCTGCTGCATCCATTACTTGCTAGTGGTGGCTCCCCCTGGCTCAGATGTCCTAAGCAAAGACCTGGGATATGCTGGGCGTTTTCTAGGGCATCTTTTTAGCTTCTTTGCAGCCTGTTAATGAATCCCTTGTTTGGCAAGTAAGGGACAAGATAACCCACATCTGAGGACCCCTTCAGACTGAGGGTAGGAAGGTGTCTGGGGGACCTTTCCCACGGGTACTCTTGGGGACCCTGTCTGGGTTCTGTGAAGGCAGTTGTGCACTGCTCGTGAGGGCCGACTCCCTCTCAACCATAAGGACTCCTCCCTGGTGGTACTGGGCTTCCTCTTCACTTTCCTTCTCACAACCTAGAGAATTAATTATCTACACTGGGAACTAGAAACATTGGTCTCAAAGCACCTTTTTCTTTGAGGAGGGGTCCTTTTATAATAATGCCTCCAGAATAATGGGACAAAGATAGAAAGGTGATCTGGACACTTTCCTAAGAGAGCCCCAATTCTCCTACCTGAGTGTCTTTCCCAAGTTGGATTTTTCCTCACTGAAGCGGGAACTGGAGGTAAAAGAAGGTGGTTAGATAGCTTTGAAGTGTGCTGACTCTCTGAAAATATCCCCTGGTGAATGAGCAGAGAGAGAGAGAGAAAGAGAGAGAGAGAGAGAGACAGAGACAGAGACAGAGACAGAGACAGAGACAGAGACAGAGAAAGAGAGAAAGGGGCTCTCAGGTTTCTACACTGGCTTCTTGGCAAGCCTTCTGGGGACTGCCCCAGAAGATCTTCTCTGAGACTCTGTAGATTTTAGGTCTGCTGTCAGTTGAAGCTTCAGAATCCTCTTTCTTTTATTCCTCCAGCAAAGTCCCAGTTTGTTGACCTTTGGGTCCCAGTGCCGAGCCTGGCTCTAGATTTATCTACCCCACTGGGGCCAAATGCCTGACTTGTTAGCCATGCTGAATGGTTTTATTTGTTTTTATTGTGCATTTTTATCATTTTTGTTCATGTGTCTGGAGGCTTTCCTCAGAAAATGATGGATGCGTTTTCATAAATCAAAAAATAAATGAGAAAGTATATAAGGGCAAAAAATAGACCCAAGCCTGGAATTTGCCACTAGGAGTTGCTAGCTATTTCCCAGGGAGGATGCACTTTTTGATTTTACAAGGTCAGGTCCTGCCTGATTTCACAGATCATGGTTTTCAGGATTTTCCCTAATAACAATGGCCACAGTAATGATAATCACAATTCCAGCTGTGCTTGCTATGATGCTAAGTATTTTTATGCAGTATTCCATTTAATACCATGACAATCTAATGAGGCAGATTTTGTTATTATTCCCATTGTACAGATAGGTAAAAAGTTTTATAACTTAACTAAATTCCCTTAGTTAGTAACGAGTGGGCTTAAATTGCAGTTTTCTCATGCTCCTGACTGATACACTAGATTTCCATTTTAGTGTTTGTTGGAGGTGCTAAGGGATTGTGGGTATGGCTTCTCCAGCTGGCTCTGCTGCGAAGCAGGTAGCTGGCAGAGATACAAGCATCTCCCAAGCAGAGAGGGTCATGAGAAGAACCTTTCCTCATCAACTCTGTTCATAGGGTACTCCTGGGCCAGAACATCAGCATGTGGGTATCTGGGTATTTCATAACTATTTTCCCATAACACCTCAGATGATGTCACTATCACCACTAGCAGGAGTCCCCTCCTTCCCATTTCATTTCCATGACTCCCTTTCTTGGGTGTCCTCTAGAACCTAGCCACAGTGCAGAGGACTGAGGCAAAGCAGCAGGTCACTGATGACAGGACACATGCTCCCTCTATTAGTTACAAGTCCTCTGATTGTGCCGAAGCTTCCACTTGGAGAAGATTAAGGCATTTACTGGTTCATGTGACCAGCAAAAAATGGTTTCTTCCATTTAGGGAAGGATGCTGATTTTTATGATTAGTCTAAAACTGATCCTTTTGACTAGGAGACTGATCAGTTCAGATTGTAAACCCATTTCTCTGACGGGTGATTACGGTGGGCTGCTGGAACCACAGAATCAGAGTAAGAGAGGAGGTGCCCACAAAAAAAGCAGCTGAGGTTCTTATCTAGAGTATTTTCTATTGCTTTTATTCTATGCCTTCTGCAATAGTTTGTATCTTGAAGGTCCCCCACAGCTCCATGTGTTAAAGGCTTGGTCTCCAGCTTCTGATGCTATAGGGAGATGATGGAACCTTTAGGACATGGGGTGTGGTAGAAGGAATTTAGATTATTGGGGTGTGCCTTTGAAGGGAATATTGAGACACCAGTCCCTTTTATTTCTTTCTCTTTGTTTCCTAGCTGCCACATGGTCAGCAGACCTCCTCATCACATGTTCCTGTCAAGATGTTCTGTACCACCACAGGCCCAAAGCAAAAGGGCCAAGTAACCACGAACTGAAACCTCTGAAACCCTGAGCCAGAATAAATCTCTTTTCCTTTTTCAGTTTGATTATCTCAGGCATTTTGTTACAGTGATGGAAAGTGAAAATATCTTCTTTCTTTGTCTGGGTTGCAATCTGCCTAGCACAAGTTAAGGTTTGGTATAAATCTCTGGTAAACTTCTGAACAATTCTACTCCTTTGTCCCTTTCTTACTTGTTCTTTCCTGGGTCCCTCATCCCACCAGCTGTTTCTCTGGTAAATATCTATATTCTATCTCATTGTCTCTAAGCTCAGAGCCTGTCCTTTGTGTGGCTCTGGAGATTCTGAGTGATGTCACCAGGGAGGGTACTGGTTTCAAGAGAGGCTTGAAGTCTACAGAGTTCCTAACTTGCTATGCTTGAAATCTTCCATTTCATAGGTTTTTACAGCTGTGAATCTTGTAGGATTTGAGTCTTGTTCTGCTTCAGTGTTCTCTTTCTGACTTTTGAAGAGTAACAGCAGTTTTGAAAAAGGTTTCTTTCACAATTTTATGGGTGCATGTAAATGAGGTAATTAACCCAATAACTTGCCATATCTTCATTTGTGTGGCACCAACTGTCCTGAAATATATCAGCCCTTCTACATCCCAGAAATGAGACAGAGAAAATGACCACAGTAACAAGACTTCCAATTAGAAATGTCAAGATCCTATCCTGGAGCTTTGGTAAGGAAAACCTCTCCCTCTTGGCAGGAAAGGTGAAGGAATAGGGACTCTAAGTAAATATTTTGTGAAGCGACTTTAAAAAGAAAGCAAACAAATAAGCAGTAGCTACCATACACCTCTATAGTCAGTGACTCTCTTACCTCATACCTGGTGACTCAATCCCTCAGTTGTCTACCACCTTCTCCCTTCTACCCAAGAAAGAGTCCAGAACTTTGCCAGATACCCTTTTGTATTGTTTCCATTTATTTTCATGGTTGATCTTGCCTCTCTAAAGGTGACATACACTCTGAGAACAGGATACCTATCTACTATTTCTCTTTGCCAGACATGTGGTAAGTATTGATAAATCTTGTTTGGCTGGGGATTGTAATTGTGCACGTGTGCATGTGTGTGCACATCTGTGTGCCTCTGGAGTTGGGATGTGGAGTGGCGATGGTAAGTGAGCACTTAGAGATCTCTATAGCCCTGATCTGTTAAGAACACCAAAATCTCATGTACGAATTTCAATTCTTGAGTCAGGTGCTGTTTCTTAACTGTGCCAATTTTCAACTGTCCCTTTCCTGTCATTGCTGGGTCAGTGTAAGCTCTCAGCTATGTGTTAGTTATGCTGCTGTCTCCTGTTACAGTTATATACTTATGTGGGACAAATTTGGAGGCCTAAAAGGTTCTGAAAGTACTCCAAACCTTGTTCCTACTAGTCATCTCCCAAGGCAAAAGGGCAGTTATTATTCCTAGTCTGGTTGAAAGCCATCTTCCAACCTGGGTTAGTTTTTTGCTCATTTGAAACGTATCTGCATGTGACTGTCATGGGGAAGAATTGTAGGCAGAGCGAGGTAAGGCAGAAGGGAAGAGCAAGGGTTATCCCCTCCAAATGCTGCAGTCTGCTTTCTTCTAATGAGTCTTAATCAGGTTTGTGAGAACTGATGTGGCCACACAAAAACATCCCTCAAGAAGCACAATGTCATATTTTGAAGCCCTTCCGTTGGGAGGGTGGGAAAGAGGTGGTCACTGGTTGTTCTTAGCCCAGACTGGGGGGAAAGGGAAGTGTATGTGAGTCTCTGATAATTCTCTTCTCTTTCTTCCCCTAGCTTTTGTTCTTCAATAAATCACTCAGGACAATCTGCTTCTCTTTAGTGGTATGTTTTCTTAGGATTCAGCCTTTGTTTGAAATTCTAGAACAACAGCGTTGCAGTAAATATGGTCAACCTACATGTAATTATGCTGGTATGTCAACTTTGCCCCTCAGAGTTGGGTCTGCTCTGGTTAACCAGAGGCCCCCCTGACTCAGAAACGAGACCTCCTGTAGGACCCTGTGGAGGGCCGACGCTGAGCCCAGCATCTGAAGGCCTCGAGCCCATAATTATGCTCAGTGTTTAGGTCGGCGCACAGGAGGGTTTACACTAAAGACCTCAGCTGGCACACACAGCATGCCTATGGAAAAATCGAACTGCTCTCCTCCTCCTGCTCCTTCACCCCAGCTTTGCCTGTCCAAGGGCTTTGGGTTTCACAGACGCCTTCCATTACTCCACTTTCTGACCACTCCTGATTAGAAGCTTGGATCCTCTCAGTTCCAAAGATACTTCTCAAACCTGAGGTTTGGAAATTGAGCCTTTTGGGAATCACAGAATGTAGGTCTTGGGAAGGATCTAGAGATGTCTGGCTGAGTGGGTGTATCACAAACCTTGGTGTTCACAAAAATTACCTGGTGATCCTGTTCCTGTGCAGATTTATATACAGGGATCCTGGGATGGGTCTGGAATCTGCACTTCTGAAAACTTCTTTGATAATGCTCTGCTCTGGTCATTGAACTACACTTGGAGTAGCATGATTCTAAGCTGAGCCTTGCCTTTTACAAAGAGACATGAAAGAGGCAACTTGAGGCAGAGGCAAAACTTGAGCCTTCTTCTTGTCCATGGTGACGTTGTGCCACTGCATTGGTGCTACTGACCAGTATGATCTGTGTCATAGCAAAGAATATCCCTCTGTGACCACACCTGGAGTCCTGGATCAGGTGACTCTCTGAGATGGTCTGAAGTCGATTTGGATCCCCAGCACTCTCAGCAGGAGCTACCCACCCCCAGATTTGTGGTCAGTGTATGACATGAAGATGGTCAGGAATACCCCAAGTTTGCAACTAATCTGAAGAGGGGGCAATCTTGTGGAGACTCTATCCTCCTAGTTTGTACTTGGTTGAAGTCATAACAATAGCAAGTGTCAATTAGCAAATATTCTGGGAAAAACAAAGAAATAAATCAACTCTTTTGGCTAAAGGCTGCCTGGTTGCAAAGAAGATTAAGGGGTCTGGGATGTTGGTGACGATCTTAGGCTTTGGAGAAGTACAGAACTGCAGAAGGGACCAGACATCACTACTTTTATTTTGATTTTTTTTTTCATATTACTTAAGTATCCAAGGCTCAGCAGCTGTGCAGCTGGGTGGGGGAGGATCATTACAGGCACTTTCTAGACACTTTCAGAGGAACAGGGTAAGGGAGGGCATATTGAGTGCATTTATTGTACACAACCTAGCCCAGCCTACTGATAGGACAGGGCTGGTGGGAAGCTTCAGGTAAGGCAGTGGCACCCAGGACAGTATAAGCAGTATCATGGTAGAGGGGTTGTGTGTTTTTAGTAGAAGTTAAGATCTTGTGCGCCATGAGATTTTGGGCAATCCATCAGTAGACCCCATCAGTAAAATACATGCAATGTGCTATTTACCTAAACCCAGGGACCAGATCATGTGCTGTTTTGAAATTTATTCTAACTGTAAAATTGAAATTATAGATTCTATCTATATCTATCTATCTATCTATCTATCTATCTATCTATCTATCTATCTATCTATTTCTATCTGTCATCTATCTAAAATCTGTTTTTCTACCTTTGTACAGCACTATAGAGAACTGACCTTACCTAAAGAGGGATTGGGCCTTTGTCCTTGTCTCCTGGAAAGCAATCTTCAGGCCTCTGGAATGTCCTGTCTGGAAAGAATGTCTTTATTTTTCTGGAGACTTGGGCCACTAGACTAAATGTCTAACAACGTGATTTATGATAGGCACTTTGGGATACAGTATATCAGTTCTAACCACTAGAGGAACTGAGGACCAAAGGTGTAGGTCTAAATCTCCATGCAGGGCTGGGAACTAAAAGCCATATGTCAACATATGATTGAGCCCCAGTAGAACTCTGAAATCTGAAAGCTCAGGTGGGTTTCCTTGAGTAGCACAGTAGTCCTCTGTGTTTATTATCACATATTGTGACCAGGGTGAGGTGAGTAAGGCTAGCAACCTTGCATTTATACCCTCCTGGACTCTGCCTTTTGCATCTCTTCCCTTGGCTGATTTAAATGTGTATCTTTTTGGTTTGATAAAACTTAATCCTAAGTCTGGTACTTTCTGAGTTCTGTGAACTCCAGTGAATAAGAAACCTGAGAATTTGTACCACTGACCCCCAGATTTGTGGTCAGTGCGTAACATAAGGATGGTCAGGCATACCCCAAGTTTGCAGCTAATCTGAAGAGGTAGCAATCTTGTGGAGACTCTATCCTCCAAGTTTGTACTTGGTTGAAGTCATAACAATAGCAATGTGTCCATTAGCAAATATTCCAGGAAAAACAAAGAAATAAATCAACTCCTTTGGCTAAAGACTGCCTAGTTGCAAGGAGGATTAAGGAGTCTGGGATGTTGGTGATGATCTTGGGCTTTGGAGAAGTACAGAACTGCAGAAGGGATCAGGCATCACTACTTTTATTTTGACTTTTTTTAAATGTTACTTAAGATTCTGAGGCTCAGTTTTCTCATCTGTATAATGTACTAGCCTTGAAAATGTGTCTAGCAGGTAACAAGAATCATGTGTGTAAAGCACAGTGCATACAGGAAATATGCCTTAAATGATCATTGTGGTTATTACTATTATTATTATTATTTATGCCTTTAGCTCTTGGTGTGATTTCTGTATTAGTTACTGATATACTTACTATTATTTTATCTTTTTAAAGTAAGTATTTGAGTGGCTCAGATAGAAGTATGATAGCATGATAAAATTAATTAGCAAGAAGTGGGAAAAAGTATGGCATGGCTGGCAGTGGTGGCTGAAGATGGAATGGGTATCCTCTCTGTGGAGTCCCTGAGAGGTTCAAGTCTGGTAGAAGGAAAGGTTGCCAGATCAGGCCAGACCACCTAAGATTAAGAGAGCTGCCACCTGAGACATGATGGCATGTCTTTATGTTGGGGTAGGGGGCAATCTTGTGGGGGCCAAGAAATGGGAAGAACAGCAGCTCACTTGACCTGACAGAGAAGAGAGGGCCAGGGGTTGCTTCCTTGAGCTCACTCACCCATCTTTATGTCTTTTTAGGTCCCCACTTGGTGAGCAGGGTGATAATCAGTCAAGGCACTTTTCATTCTATAAAGAACTAGGGGAGAGGCAGACAATGTGGCATTTATTTTCAGAAACCTTCCTACTCTTCTTCTCTACCTGTTCTTTCGATGACCTCCATGTCTTGCCAAGTCTCTGCAGAGACTATGTTCTCTCCATGTCTCCAATTTTCTGCTGATGTGTTATTTGAGAACTAAGAAGTTTATGTTTAAAAGGGTCCCAGACATTGCCTTTCCAAATTTCTATTTTGATGAAAGAGTTGTTTTCTTAGGGGGCCAAAAGAAGGAAACTATACTGATAAGATATGGTAATAAACTTAATTAACAGAGAGTAAGACTTAAAAAAAGACACAAGACAACATTTTATTCTGAACCCTCAAATCACATTATAGAGGTGAACTGCTTACTATTTAAGAATTTCTCACTTGAGTCCACGGCTAGGTGCAAAGTCCTGAATCTGAAGCTGGAGTCTGAATCACGACTCTGACACTGACCATCAGTTTTCATTAAATTATCTGTAAGGTGGGGACAATAGCAACTACCTCATGTATTTATTCATACAGCCATTAGATTTTGGTGGCCACTGGCGTGACAACAACAGTAACAATAACAACGACGACAATGACAATGACAAGAATAGAGGCTCCATTTTGGAGCAATTCAGTCTTTTGATCACATTCTGCTTGGTTTATACAAGTTGACCACTGGCATTTTGGGAACCCTCAGAGTTTAAATGAGTGGGTTGAGAATCAGGCAAAATAGATAAAAACTTGGAAAACAATGGCCTTTCATGATTCACCAAATCTGATTTACAGTTGGAATGTGCACAGCACACATTTCTGTTTGGTTAAATAATGGCAACCAACATTCTCTTGTGTTTGGCAATAACACATTTGAGGAACTGAAGATGTTGTTGTTCCTGGTTTAGTGATCTAGGTCTAGATTCCTCTGGCATTCTGTTTGAACTTGACCTTTAACTGCTGGATCTTGAACAAGAACACAGTTGAAAACCATAGTGGGGTGATCTGGGATCAAACTTTAAGACTGAGCTTTGAGACTTTGGATTAATCACAGTCATTATGAGTCTCAGTTTCTGCATCTCTACAATGAACACTATGCAGTTTCTTTCACAATGCTTCTAGGAGGACTAAATGAGGTGATGCAGTTAAGGTGTTTTGGAAATGATAAAGGGGAATGCAACTTTTGTTACCATTTTGTTCTTGAAATGTATTGACTCAAGTCATTACTCTTAGAAGGAGGCCAGAGAGGTTCAGTGCCTTGCCCAAGATGAATTAGCAGTAGGATGCAATGTGCCTTAGGGCTCCCACTCACCTTCCTGCAGCAATTGGATCTGATTGTTTTCTGATCAGGAACAGACATCTGCCTTTCATCTGAGGGTTTTTTGTCTACTTACTTGAATTGTGAGGATCTGGGCTATGTGTTAGATTTGGTGTCTTTCCATGTTCAATATCAGATTAATTCGTGACTCAGGTGATGAAGGTCTGATGTTTTTATGAAAGGAATAGCCCTGTCTCAGAGGGAATTTTGGAAATAAAGACAACTAAATGACTGAAGTTAAAATTACTCTTTGTGTGGCTTTTCCACTCTGAATTACAATCATAATAATGTGCACAGACTCCTTGGTCAGATTGCTTGAGTGTAACTCATAGCTTCGATACTGATTGTGAAGTTATTTAACTTCTCTGGGTCTCAGTTTTCTCATCTATAAAATGAGGACTGTGATAGTAAGTTAGTGTTATTGAAAGGATTAAATAACTTTATAATGTAAAGAGCTTCAAATGATACTAGGTCTATGTGGGTACTCTGTAGGTGTTAGCACCTTGTAGAGATAGACATGCTCCTTTGAATGAAAGATTCCTACAATATAAATCAATGCAGAAATGTTTGATACCTTTTGGTTCCTACTTTTCTTTAGTATTTTTCTTCAGGTCACTGGTAAGTTGAAAATTGGCCAAGCACCAGCACTCTGTATATAGGTGGGGAAAATAGTGTTTAAAGCTAAATCCTCCAGATACAACCCTCCTCAAATCATCTCTTCCTAGAGCCTAAAAGTCAAATTTGTACTTATGCGAACTTATAGAAAAAAAAGGACTTTTAAAGGGGAGAGAACACATCTAATAATTTGTTCTTACATCCTCACAATTGAGGTCTCTGTGATGGTCTAGCACAGATGGCCAAGCTCGTCTACAAAGCTGACCAGTTGTTTCTACCTTTTGTTTATAAAGCCCTTTCTTCCTGTGTGCTGAGAGAGCTGCTGTCCCTCCTATAACCTGTTCTTCCAAGTTCAATGTAAGCAAGCAACTTCTTATTTTTTAAACCAGGAGTCTGAGATCAGAGGTAGGCTTATTGATCATCTTCACCACAGGTATCAATAACTGTTGTGTGGTTCTGACTAGTAGGGATAATTTTGGAAACTTGCTACACAGGGATCCCTCTTGAAGGAACTTTGGAAAGTTTCCTGGGAACTATGCTGGCCTGGTTTAGGAAGATTCGGTTTCCATTATGGCTGTTTTCAAGAAAATTCAACCTATATGACTTTTCAGTCATAGTACCATCCAATGAATACCAATGTTTTTGCAGTTGGACTCAGCATATTCACTTCAGATTCTGTGGCCCCAGCTCTGTGGTGAAACTGCACATCCTTGCTGAGCCCAGAAGGATGCAGAACAGAGCCGGGTGAGCAGGACACCAGGGGCTCTGGCTCTGTGCGACTGCTGGCTGAGGGAGAGGATTATGGGCGCATATCCTGGGAAGTTTGTGCCTGATGAGTAACAAGGTTTCCAAGAAAGCTTTTTATTGTCTTTGCCTCTCTCCTAGAATTGTTTTTAGTACTCTTCATAAAGAAAATAAGGGTTTTGTTTGTTTGTTTCCCTTTCCAAACGAAAAGAGAAATTTGCCTGATTGAATTCAACACTCCAGGCCAAAGAGGAGGGGAAAGTCATCTTACTCATTTCTCACTGGCATCTTTCAGGTGAGGTTAGGTGGGTGTTCCCAGGTAAGCATAGAGAAATATTCTTGGAAACTGTGGGAACACTGGGTCTAGGTCTTGACATTTCAGATCCAGGAGCTGTATTAACATCGGAATGGTAGCATTCTTCCATCTGTTCACTCAAAAAGCCTCTCCTGCTATTTGCTCCTCATCCTTTGTAGAAGAAGTGCTATTTTCTGAGAGGAAGTTTTAAACATCTGAGGAACCTGTGCTTCAGGGCCCAGGTGCTCATTGTCCTGCTGCTGAGACAGTGTTGGCTGCCGTGACTCACAGCTGGACTTTCTTCAGAACCTTCCCTGGCAGAAGGAAGCTGCCTCACCCAATCTTATGCCCCTCCAGGAGCAACCTGAATCCAGTGAGTTGGTGGGGGCATCAGAAAGCGTGATTTCTATCCTTCGCCAAAGCCAGTTCAGAAGAGCCCTTCCACTTCACTGCTCCCCTTGGGACTGGCTTGAGTCTTTGGGGGTCACCTCTCACTCCCACCTTCCTGCTGTCCTCTCTTCTCACAGCTGTTGTTCCCAAGAATTCACCCCACTCACTTTTCTCTAGTGGGACACTAAAGTAGCAGCAGCAAACAAAGGCTGGAGGGTTGGGGTGAATGTTTGCTAAGCGAGACCTGTACAAACCCTTGTCTGTTCTGCCTCCCACATTTTACTGTTTGGGGCTCAGCTGGGTTAATGAATTTGGCTGTAGAAGGCAGAATGTATGTAAATTTAAGACAGTCATCATTGGAATAAATGGTTTATTTGCTTTAAATAAGCTTTTTAAATAAATATATTCCCAGAGGTCAAATGCTATAGTGCAGTATTACCATGATAGATAGATGTGGATAAAAAGAGGTTACTTTGCTTGAGGGCACTGTTTTCCAAAATATGTTTGGAGGAACCCTAAGCCCAAAAGATGTTGCTTTGAAAGGTAGCTGTGCATGTGTATGTGTCTGCATATGCGTGTATGTTTTTATGTCATCTACTTGTTTGGAAAATCATGCATACAAATTTAGGCAAAGGAGGCTATGAAAATAAATTCTTAAATAGGAGAGAATAAATAATAAATTATGCAGTTATTAAAAGCACTGAAAAATGCCACAAATATGACAAAATCTGGAAAATGAATGTAGTATTTTTACTCATTAAGTACTCGACACATTTCTATAATACTTTTCTTCCTATATTTTATTACTGTGTTCTTATTTCACCTCTTCATATGACAACACTTTTGTAACATTTTCTACAGAGAGACTAGAAAGATGATTTAGTCTTTCTCTAACATGGTTGATAGAAATTTGCCTTTTATTATGGATAATTAAAAACATATCTTGCTTATGACTGATAATGTCTTGTAAGCTTTTAGCATTGTTGAGAAATTTGGAAAAGCTTCTACCCAAGTTTCCTTTAAGTATGAACTATAAATTGTCAGGATGTTGCAAGTTTTTTGGTACAGAATGAATCTTTCTCTCTTTAAATTGGTGCTGCTCATTCACCAAACCTTGAAAGGGCCCCATCTAGTAAGGGCCTTTGATATTTATTTATTTTTTTTTTTTTTTGCGGCACCAGGGATTGAACTCACAACCTCGCGCCTATCAGGCAGGCACTTAAGTCACTGAGCCAAACTCCCGGCCCTGGTTTTTTGAGGCAGTGTCGCACTGTGTAGCTCAGGCCGACCTTGCGCTCGCCTTGTAGCCCAAGCAGGCCTCGAACTCACAACGCTCCTCCTACCTCAGCCTCCTGAGTGCTGGGATTAAACGCGTGAGCCACCACGCCCAGCTAGGGCCTTTGATATTTAAACTTCATTTCCTTCAAGGTAAATTTGTCCCTATAGAAGGCCTCTCATTCTATTCCTAAAGTATTTATTTAGAGAAATTCCAAGCCTGAGGAAAAGTTGAAATGCTGTACAATGAGCACTTGTAGACCATGTGCCAACAGTCACCAATGAACGTTTTGTTACATTTGCTTCACTTCTTTGTCAATCTTTCTCTCCTCCTCCTCTTTCTTCATCTAAACACACACACTCACAGTCACACACACTCTCACTCACACACTCACATACACACACACACACACACACACGTTCAGGTTATTGGTTTGGGGAGCAAGGACATTTTCCAAATAGTCACAATACTATTATGAGGCTTCATAAATTTAATATCAATGTAGTAATATTATGTAATATACACTCCAGACTAAGTTTACAATTTCCAACTGTCATCAAAAGTTTCTATGTATCCCAATAGTCTGGCAGGCTGATGCACAAGAATCCCAAGTTCAACACCAAAAAAAAAAATAAAAAATAAAAAAAAATAAAAAATAAATAAAAAAATAAAAAGGAAAAAAAGAGCAACAATAAACAAAGTAACAAAAACAAGTTTAAGGCTAGCCGGTGCATCTTAGTGAGGCCTTGCTTCAAAAATAAAAAATAAAATAAAATAAAATAAAAAGGACCAGGGGTGTAGACCAGTGTGCAGTCTCTTGGGTCAAAACAAAAACACCTTGGAGATGTTGGGACATCATGTTCAGCAGGTGAACATTATCCTGTTAAATTTAGATCGTTGTTCTCCTCTCCTTTGTGAATTGAGTCATTGAGTTGGTATTTAGGTTCCAGGGAGGCCACCAATGCTGGTAACACCTGCAGACTTTTTGTCAGAGGTGTAGTTTGCTTTAAGGAAAGAGCCTCAGTCTTCCCAGCCTTCTCTTGTCTCCTCCTGTTGGGTGGGTGAGTGGGATGAGGAGAGTAGACCAGAGAGGCAGGCTAGAGAGGCGAAGAAGGCAATTTTTGAAGCTTTTCATATTCAAACATTTCCCTGCCCCATACAATGGCTAAACCATTGTTTAGGGTCCAAGTCAGCATCATTTCTTAATGCACTGGGGTCACGTGTTTATGTAGCTAGGGGAACCATCATATCTGTGTCTCCAGGCCAATCGTAAGAGCCCGTGAAGAACAACTTGAAGCTTTGCCAAGGCCTTTAGCCATGAATTTGGACTTTTTCCAGGACGAGCAGAAAGTTTCCCCTTTCCGCCCTTGGGAGAGCAACCTTGGAGACTGAAGAACACAGTCCAAAGAAGAATCAGAAGGCCTGGGCCCTGAGGGGGCAACTAAGCATGACAGCCTGGGCCCTTTGCTCAGAAACTGCTTCCCTGGAGTCAGTGTAGAGTCATTAATAAGTTTCTTTTGAGAACTGTCCTTTGAAAGTGGAGTGGAGTCTATTCTGTAAATATGTTGCTACCAGAAACCGCAGGGCCAAGCAAGCTGGCTGAGGCGCTGTGGTGCCCCGGGGTGTAACACCCCACGTGTTATTGGTATGCTCCAGGAGAGGTCCTAGGTGGCCAGTGATGAGGTGGAACTGGAGAACTTCCAGTTGTGATGAGGACAGAAGAAACCACTCTTAGATATTGTCATAGGGAGGGGCTGACATTGACACCCAGGGTGGCACAGTCCTTCCATTAGAGATGGAATTTCTCATCTTTCTTCAGAGAGGCAGTTAGAAAGTCAGTTAAACTTTCTCCAGTGTGATATCTTTACTTGTAAACTAACAGATCAGATGACCAGTTTTCATGCTCTTTTCTCTTTTTTAATTCAGCAAATGGAACGCTTCTGTGGAAGCCCAGTTAGGCAGAAATGCGGCTACTTCCCTTGAAGAGGAAGTTGGGGCCCTCGAACTTTCCCAGAAACCCTACCCCTCACCTTCCTCTACCCCTCAGTGGCCCCTGAAGTGAGCCTAATTTTTTACAAACAGATTCCATCTGGGATAATAGGCAAAGGTTTAAAAAGTTCATTCTAAACATGTACATAAAGGCTGAAAATAGATTATTTGAAATCTTGTGTGGACCATGCTTGTAAGTGATGGGAAGAAAGCCCAGGAAAGTCTTTGGAACTGCGTATTTATATGGTTTCGAGGAGAGTGATGGAAGGACCCTGGAGTCATTAGGGCTCTGGGCTCTGACTAGCGCTAAGAGGAGCAGATGCACCTCTGTTCTGTGGCTGTGGGTGTCGCCTGTGGGAAGTCAGTGGAGTCTCTGGGTCCAAGTCTAGAAGCATCCCCCTTCTACAATCTTCATTGTTTCTGTCCTGTTTGCCACAAGCCCATGTTAATCCCACATACTAAGTTTAGTGACAGACTTCCTAGAAAATACAATCGATTCTGGAGGTTTTGGAAAACTACCTTCTATCCAATTCTTATTTTAGAAGAAGATCCACTCATTCTATTTTTTTGGCGAGATCCATAAGGGATATAAGAATACTAAATAGGACTTTACATTTTGGAATGCTTTAATTTTCAAAGAACATCCCCTAACCCCATTTGATTCTGTCGACAAATGAGAAAAACAGGTTGGTAGGCATTAGACTCATTTTTCAGAAGCCTAGGAGATGGCAGTCAACTTGCTCATATTTGATCAGTACTTGTGAAGCTGGGACTAGATTTTCTGATTCTGTTAAACCCTAGTTGTACTGTTCCTTTTAGATAGGGGAGCAACCCCGCCCGGCCCGGCGCAGGCACCAATCAGGACTCAATATGGACTGCCTTCCGGGGTCCTGAGCCCAGGACCTTGGAGAACGAGAAACGAGAAGGGCCCCGCGAGGGGCCCCCCGTCCGGCCCCAGCCGAGCCGCACGGGCGCGCGGGCTTGGAATCAGGGACAAAACCCCCCCGCCCCCGTGAGCAACCTGCTGTTTCCGAGGTCTGGCTGGATTGATAGCAACCAAGGAACATCAACCAACTTTTGTTTTGTAGATTTGGCCAGGCCTCTGGTCAGCAACCCAAGCATCTCTTACAGTGGGCAATGTAGCAAGTATGGGGGATTCTCTTCTGCCTTGTCTTTTATTATTAATAAAATATAAAAAAAAAAAGATAGGGGAGCAAACATAGGTACTTACAAAAGGGATTCATTATTGTGGCTTCTGTGGAGAAAGTTATCAATAGTCATTGTTGAAGGTGGAATTATGACTCCTTGCCAATTCCACCAGTGTCTGCTCCAGGTCCCAAACTGCTCTGCAAGTCTTAGGATCCTCTGGGAAGAGTTGTATGTGTTCCCCTTTCATTCCAGTTTCCAGTCGTCGTACTAGCATTCCTTGTAGATCCCTGGGGCAGCAGCATGTAAAAAGTTTATGGACCTGAATGCTCTCCTAAACTCTATTGCCAATAGATTATGTGTCCTCAGCAACCTCACAGAGTCTCAGTGGTACTGGACTATATCACAGTGTTTCTCAAAGTGCTATGATGTGACCACCTATGACAGAATCACATGCGTGCACAAGTGTGTGTGTACAGGCATGTATATATGTGTTTATAGGCTTCTCCCCAGCCACTGCATCAGAATCTCTGAGCTGGGTCATCATGCTGTGTTGTGATCGAGAGACACTCAAGGTTGACCATCACTAGACTAGAGACTCTTCAGGTATCCTTCCAACTCAGGCCCCCTTTCAGCAATAACCCTGGTCCTTAATCTGGATAGACTGAAGTTTCTGTAGGGAGAGTTGGCACTTGATTTAACTGTGAATTTATAAAGCAATTTCAGGCAAAGACTTAAAAAAACCAGAGCATCCAAGGGGAATGTTACAGAGTAGGTAGTACAGGTCGGAGTATGGAGTGAGAAGGTGACTTACGTGCTTGTTTTGGAAATGATATCAGTTCTCAAGCTTGCCTCATGCCCAGCAAAAAGTATGAGGATGGTTTTTGCCTCTTATTAAAGACAGACTGAATAATTCTCCCAGGGAGATGTCTGTTTCCTTTCTTGTTCTCTGTCTGACTCTGCAACTCAAGCGTTGTCTAGATCTTTCACTCAAACGAGGAGCTCAGACTTCTATTTCCCTGCCCAGAACACAACTGAAACAACTTACACTATCCACCAAAGAAGTGGAAGAAAAAAGCACTGAGATGAGAAAGAGGCCCAGCAAGAGAGTCACATTTTAAAATACTATGTGTAGTACTTATAATTGTTCTGTGCACTCCTGTGGTGTTTTAAAAGATTTCACACTTTATAAGGTCTGACTTCCAAATGGAATATGATATTGTCCTCTGCTCAGGTTGCATATAAAGGTAGCTATAACATTCTAAAGAGTTGTATTAGGATCAGACTCACAGATTATTGTAACATATTTTATGCTTATATTGAATTTGAATATTTTAATACACCAGGGTTGATAAAATGTGTTGTGGTACGAAGCTAATTACTAAGAGGAAGTCATCATCTTTTAAAATTATTAGCATTTATCACTGTGTGGGAACATAAGTTCTACTTACCCAAGACTATAGACTAGGTGGCTTTTGTTACAGAAATGTGTGACTTGGCAAATTTCGTATGAAGTACAGTGCAGCCAAGTAAGTGAGACATCTTGTGGGATAAATGTTTGGTTACCCAAGTCCTCCTTGTTCACTATTCAAGTTCAGTTGTTAACTAATGCCTATAAATTTTTGCCAGCTGCCACACTCTTCTCTGTGGGATCCAAAGGTAGTAATTAGGAAATAGGTTCTGGGAAAGAAGTGAGCATGATCCCCTTAAATAATGAAGACCCTCTGTGAAACAAGGTAAAGAAATTGCATCTCTCTCCCCATGTTTTAAAATTTTTTTATGAATGCATATTAGGTATACATATTAATGAAATTCAGTGTGATATTTCCATACATGCATACAGGGTACACTGATCAAATTCAATGTCCCTTTTTCCACCCTTTTGCAATGTCTAGAAATCATGACTACTCTCATGTGGACTTTTAAAAAAAACTTCCATAGATGAGAGAGAACATGTCATACTTGTCTTTCTGTGTTTGGCTTATTTTACTTAATGCAAAGTCTTCCAGTTTCATCCATTTTGCTGCTAATGACAAGATTTCATTCTTTATGACTCAATAATACTCCATTGTGTACATGCACACCATATTTTCTTTATCCATTTTTCTGTTGATGGACATCTTGTCTGACTCTGTATCTCAGCTATTATGAATCTCCCTCCACACACACACGTACAGTGTTCTGATACTCTTATTCTAATTCTTAATTCTTCAAAGAGCACACATACTAGGTTTAATGTCAGAACAAGTAGTTGTCTCTGTCCTGGAATCTTACTAAACAGAACTGAGAAATTCCAGTTTATTTTAAATTTGGGGACTTATTATTCTTGGCTCCTTATCTCTCTTCTGTGGCCATTCTGGGGTCTACCCATAAGCAGAGTCCCTGCAGCCCAATCTAAGAGTCAGACATTTGGACAACCTGCCTCTGTGGCTGGCAGACATCTGACATTCTAGCTCTCTGTTTCTGCTGTTGCTGCTTCCTCCCATCTGGTGATGCGGAAATAAACTGTTCAGGTGAAATGAAAGTATCCAGAAAGAGGCCTGGAGCTCTGAGTCAATGTAAGTCTGCAGAAGGGGAAATGATCTGGCATGTGCACAAGCAGCGAGCACACTTGTGGGGGAAGGCATCATCTTACGAGGGCTGCTGTCTCTACTCAGAGCATCTTAATTTGGGTTTACTATAGATAGAATACTTTGCATATTACTGCTCTTTATTTCAAAGTTGTAACTATCTTAACAATAATCATTCTTTAAAAAGTTGCTGGGCTTTCCATTGGTTTTTTAAAAAAATGACAAATCATGTAGCATTATTGATAGTTTGAGAAACAAAGATAAAGGATATCTTTGTATGCTTTGTGCTGCATAATATGCTACAGAATCCCTAGCACAATTATTATTTTGTTTATTCCCTTCCAGTTTCTTTAAAGTATATTACAGTGCAATGTAAATTCTAGTTCTCTTCCCACTTAGCATGTGCCATTTGTGGTTTTCCATGTTGTTATATGATCTTTATCCTTCTAGTAGCAGCATGAGGGTCCATCTCTGGGTATCATAGTTTACTCAATTATTTACCTACTGTTATCATTTTGATTGCTTCCAATTACCCACTGATACAAATTTTATTGTTTTGAGCATCTTTGTGTACACTGTTTCCCCATATTTGCATTATTTGTTGAATTTTAAAAAAGATGTCATTTAGGACCAAAGATGTTGCTCAACAGTGGGTATTACTTTTGAAGAAATGAGGAAATGGAGCATTAATAACTACAATGGGAAAATGGAGCTTTATTTAACAATTTGTTGAACATTTTTAAATGGATGTTCTTCAGTATTGCATAAATTGAGTGGAAAATATAGCACTAAGGTATTAGCATACTCATAGGTGTTTGGATATCTTAAAGTTTTCTCTGATTCAGTCAGAGGTCTTGGAGTGTTGTTAGGATTTTTCCGCCCTTAGGAGTAAGAGTAAGTGCTTTGGTGCTCGTCTCCATTGCTTTATCTCAATTTCAGTGCTACTTGCAGATGCATAAAATACTGTGTGCAAGAGTATAAAACCAGAAAGTCAGCATGTTCTTTGGTTAGAATCCTCTAGAAAGGATATCAGTGAAAACCTGGAGTATTTACCTGGATTCACCTAAGGTTCTGGTTTTGTGCCTGTAATAACAACACCATTCTTGTGTCATTCTGTGTCAGTAATACGGTACTTAATGACCAAAGCGAGGCTGTGATCCTCTACTTAATATTCCTGGGGCACTGATACATTGGTCATCACATGCCAAGTACAGGCTTGTAATTACAATGACTTCTCTCATTTTTTTAAGGTTGCAAAGGTTTTATTTAATGAAATATGCTTAGACTAACTAGAATACCTTTTTATCTCTCTTTCTACTTCTTTCTCAACTGGATTTCATTCCCCCAGTGTAAATATGAAAGGGCAAGTTTGAGACCAGGAACTAGGGTGTCTGGTAGTGGATCTCTGTGAGCTAATAGCAGGGAAGAAAAATAAGCATTGCATTTTTTAAATGGGGGAAAAATCAGGAAAAAGGCATGCATAAAGGATTTATCCTTTCCATGAAAACATTGATTAATGAAATCTAGTATGAACGGGTGTCATGCCCTTTAAATATTAGATTTCATTACTTAGTGAATGGTAGGCTTCTGAAAGGGGATACTCTGTCTCTGCCGTCTCTTTACGGACACAAATGTTTCATGCTCTTGCAGTGATCAAAGATGCAAATGCCTGCAGTAACTGAAACACTGGACAGGGTGAAACATTGTGCTGGACAGATGTGTTGTCAGGAAAGGGCTTTTGCTGATAAAAGGGACAGCTGCCCTCCGAATGGGGGTGGGGAAGAGGGAAGGAAGTATGCAAGGGAAGGTGACCCAACCACACGGAGGCAGACTCTTGGGCCCCCAGCAGGGAAACTCCACCAGCTTACTAGCTCTTCCGGTTCTAGCAGAGCTGGCCAGACATCTGGCTTCTGTTCTAATTAAAGTGGGCAACAAATTTGGTGACTACGATGAAGAAAATGGCAGTGAAATCTTGACGGCTGCAGAGTCGTAATATGGCTTTATGTAACTCTTCAGGATCGAGGCTTTGCCAAATTATTTCCATCTCCTAAGGGCCATTGAGTTCAACTCTACTTAGATTTATAGAGTGCCAGTTATATACAACGCCCAGGCCCAGGCCCTCAGGAAACCCCTATCTAGTGGGAAAGACAGATAGGGGACATCTGACTATAGAGTGAGTTAAAGAGTTCTGTAGGATTGCAGTGAAGTAGGTTATTCTGATTGAGACAATCTGGGAAGGCTTCCTGGTGGAGTTGACATTTGTTCTGAACCTTGAATTTTGGTCAAGTTCTAAGCAAATATTCTGGAGAATCAACATGAGCAGAGAAACACATTCTGAAATGAAATTCCTTCCTGGCATTCTCTCCTCTCATTAAAGACAGAGAAAAGAAGCTCATTCTAATAATCACAGAATTTCCCACTTTGATGGGTGGCAGCTCAGCTCCTGTGGCTTCTAAGACCAGGACTTACACAGATGGAACAAGTCAGGAGCCTGGTTTTTCACTGGACTTGAATTGTTGAAGAAGGATTAGTTTGGCCCCTGGATAGCTAGCTTCTGTTCATGGTCCAACAGTGCATATGGTAACCTGTTTCTATCAGGAGCAATTAAGCCCCAATATACCCAAGTTATCTCCTGCTAGGTAGTTAACCTGCACTTGGCTCTGTTGGTGGCATTGGCTTCAAGCAAGTGAGGGCCCCTCTTGATGTAAATGAGCCAGCTGGAGCTTTTTGTCAACCATTTTCTTTCCTTTTAGCAGCCCTCTGGTGTCCCTCTTCCAGTCCCTCCTCTGTAAGGCCTCTCCAAGTGCCAAATGATTGGTTGGTGACTTGGGGCTGGAGATTGGAAAAACCTTGATTTTATCTTTTTTTTTTCTGAAGGCAAACGTGATCTTCTATGTATATTTTATAAGAAAATGTGTTTTGTTTGTAGCTCGATATTCAGCCTTCCCTTTCCGCCCCCTAATAAGCTCATGTCAGAACTCAGAAGGAAGTTTGCCTTAATGGTAGCCTAAAGGACATATTTTGTAAAAATGAAAAATGAGCATATTATTTATATATCAATAGTGTAAAAATAATTGATCAGTGCAAGCAGCCTGGTGTTTTGCTTCCATATTTCTCCCCAAGCTTCCCTTACTTTCTCCTGTGTCTCCCTCCCTTCTCACCCCAGGTGCTTGAATTACACTCCCACCATTTAGAAGGAGAGTTCTAGTCTGTCCTGGTCAGTTTATGCTGGGATTTGGTCTTTAATATGGAGCCTTCAACGGCTGAGCTTCCAAAATGACTCTCTGACAGCCAGCCATTAATTACCATCATCCGAGTCTAATTCATTCATCCCTCTCCCTCTCATGTAGGGGACAGCGAGGGCTGAGGGCACTCAGGGAAATGTAGGCACGATTCCATGTTCTTTATGCAGAGAGGGCTGCCGGAGACTTTGTTGGATGCAGGGGCTTTAATTGAATTGGCTTGCCAATAAAGCTGTTGTCATTCAGTAAGTGAATTTGTTGTACTACTCGAACCACAGCTGCTGCAGACAGCCTGGAATTTCCTGAAGGCAAGCCAGGCCCTTGGCTTGCCTGGGTTCAGCCTTCTCAACTGATCCCTGAGGCCATGCAGAGGGTCTCCCTTCACGGCTTGGTCCTGGCACCCACTTGGATGCCAATGAGCGGTAGTAGAGGCTGAGATTCAGCAGGAGCCCTGTGAGCCAGCAGGGTGTGACTTCAGGGGATCTGATAGGGAAGGGGAACCCATAGGAATGTTAGGGCTGGTACCTGTTGGGCAGGCAAGTATCGCCTGCCACAACTGGGTGTTTTTTTCTATTTCTAGACAGATGCTGCTTGTGGCTGCATGAAACTAGTCTTAAGAGAATATCGCTTCCCATTGTAAAAAAATAAATTGAGAATATGATAGTTAATATATTTGTAGAACCTTATTTAAGAGGTTGAGTAGTATTGAGAAAATACAGCAGCATTAGAACTGGCATTTGTTACTGGGAGATCGTTGGGGCAGAAATGCTCTACCTCTCCCCACAGTTTATAAAACACGGCAAGATTGGCAGGTTGTGTGATTTATGATGGCTTTAAAGTAACATCAAGATTAAAGAAAGTTTTTCAAGGAACTGCAGGGCCATTTTTATTTTCTGCTTCTAAGTACATGAGTGTAGTAGGCTTGAGTGAGTGAGGGCAGTACTGGGAGGTAGATTTGCAGAGTTTGGGTGTCTCTACACTTTGAGTAAATGAGAATTGCTCATTGAGTTCTTTGTTTAAGGGATCCCCTTCACCCCCTGAATATCTGACCAGCACCCACACCTTTTCAGGGAGCCTCTGCTGCAACTGTGCAGAAGGTTCATAGAACAGTAGGGTATCTGGTCTGTTTTCAATTATTCAAGGGTGGAGGATTTTCCAGCCCTTGACACCTGTTCTCCACTGTCTACTGACCTTTTGGCCATGTTGTTGTTACCTTTACCAGTGAGGTAGAGAAAAAAAGAAAGGCTCTGCTGGTCAGATATAGTTTTTGTTTGAATCCTGGAATTCTGACAATTTGGAAACTCTTTAAATTAGGGCTTTGTTATATTGTCTTTGAATTTGACATGACAAGTGAGAGTTGAATTGATCCACCGCATGTGTGGCTCTAAGTCTATAGAGGAGTATGGTAGGAACACAGGGAAAGGAGATTTGGCTGGCTTTTGTAGACTGTTCCCACAAGTCAAATCATGACCAAAGATGTAACCAAGGAAATACACTACTGTTTGGTTTCAAGAAGTGAACTGAATCATGATTCAAATTGAAGGTCCATCTTCTGGCATTTCAAGCTTGGGTTTTTTTTTTACCCTCCCAATTTGTTCACTTTTAAAGTCCTGGCCAAATTTAAACTGTGGGAGTTGAAAGTGAGGTCTTTTTTGCTCCTATCAAATGAGAAGTTGGTCTGTCTAACCCACAGGTGTTCTGAAATAGCAAGAAAAGAAAAAGAAACTAAAAAACAAAACAAAACAAATGAAAGCTAGTCCACTGAGTGGCACAAGCAAGCCTCCAGTGTAAAGAATTTTGTGTCTGATCATCTCCCTCCTGCTTCCCAAATCTGTCCCCTTTCTGTGCTTCCTACTGTCCTCCTAAGCTTTGCGTCCTTGCTATGACCTCTTCTTCCTCCTCCTGTATCTATGCTCATTAGCTCCTTTCTCCTCTATGTATAACTCATTTTCCTGGTTTCATCTCACTGTACACCAGATGCCATGATAATAATATCAACTGTAAAACTGTCTTTACGCACATGTTTTCCTCAACCCTCTTCTTCAAAGAACGATTCTTCATGTTGGAAAAGTGTGCAGGTGTGGCCTGGTAAAGAGGCTCCACAACACTGCTTCCCACCAGCCACTGTTTCAGGTGGAAGGCAAAGATCTGTGCTCAACTTCCTAAGTAATAACTTCAGGCAAGCCCAGGTGAGATCAGCCCATATATGATTCATTTTGGGTTTCTGCTTTTCAAAATGAGTGCCTGTCTGTACTTTTCTTTGATAAGTGGAATTAATGTCTCCGAAAGGCTGAGTTGGTGGTAGTGCCTGGAGGATTTTGTGTCTTGCTCTGACACCTTTCGTGACTTCATCAGAGTTGAGACGTATTAAAGGATCAGGAGTTGGGCTTACATGTATGAGGTTCTCAAGGTGTTCTGAGAGCCCGTTCCTAAGCCAAGTTCTGAGGGTCCCTGGGGAGGAAACTTTTCACACACAAAATGAGCACTGCTCAGTGTGAAAGCTCATGACAAGCCAGCGTAATACTTTAATCATTTTCTAGCAGTGGCTCAGTGGTTATGGAATATGGGTTATGGAAAATGTATAATTGGTATCCATTTTTTTTTGACTGTTCCTACTTTGGTATTGTTTTCATTTGTTTTTCCACATCCAGAATTCTACTTAGGTTATCTTTTCTTTTCTTTTCTTTCTAATCCCCCCGCCCTCTTTTCTCTTTTTGTTGAGAGAGGGTCTCCCTATAGTTCAGGCTGTCCTTGAACTCACTATGTAGACCAAGCTGACCTCAAACTGGAGACAATCTTTCTACCTCAGTCTTCTGAGTACTGCAATCACAGGAGTGTGCCACCATACCCAGCTTACTTAGGTTTTCTTATTGCTTTTCTTTTCAAGTTGGGGTCTTGATAGCATGCTAGATGAAACCTGGGGCCTTTGGATAAATGTGTCAATATTCCTGGAGCATTTATTTTATTTAAGGATTTTTTTTTTTTGGTACTGGGAATTGAACTCAGGACTTTGCACTTGCTAGGCAGGCACTGTGCCACTGAGCTAGATCCCCAGCCTATTTAAGGATTTTTGAGGAAAACTTAATGAATGGAAAGATCATTATTACATTATAAAGGTGAATAGAAAATTGCACTAATTTTAAATATAATTAGGGAATGTCAAACTTCTGATGTCAAATTCAGTCCTCCCTAATAATAGATACTAGCAGTTGTGTTCTCTGCAACATAGGGAGGGCAAAACTCTTCTGGTTTGTGAAAATGTTTAGATGCACAGAGTCATCTCATAGTCATGTGGGAACATGTCATTTATGTATGGATTATTTCAGCTTCTTATTTTCTTAATTTCTAACCTACTTGCAGGCCTTTCTCCACTGATAAGCTTTTATGTGATGAATTAGAAAGTTATTTAACTAGGATTCCAAAAGTCAAATTCTAGGTCAGGATTAAGGGGAAAAAGCAGAGTAGGAACATTTGGCAAGGCATTCTACTGACATGCCAGTCCCAAGATGACACTCCTCTCTCTGCTGGACTCGGTTGCACCAAACCTGGGTCATCAGGGCTCTGAAAGTCCTGACCACAAAGCACTGTACTGGTCCCTTCAGTCTTGCAGCCCAACACTCTGATTTCTGCCTGTCACACTTTCCATTTTGAGGTGGAAACAAGCTCAGATCCTCAGAGAAGAGCAGGCAAAAGAGAAATTTCTCTTCAGGGCCAAAGAAGAGCAGGTCTAAGTTGCCTGGGCTTGGCCACCCACAGAAGTGCTGGTCCCAGGCTCCTCCTTCTTGCCACTGAGTGCTATGGATGGGGTGGATAGAAGAAACCCTGAAGAGCTGCCTTGGCATCTACACTTTTCACCCTCACTCTTCTAGTGGACGAGTTTGGGTGGGAGAGGGGAGGATTAAGGGAGGGGCAGTTAGAGAGAAGAAAGGTTAATGGCAGGAGGTGCCAGAGCGCTCCTGATGGCTGCAGTGTGGGTGGACACTTTGTCCTCTTACCAAAAGTAAGCCATGGCTGCAAAGTAGGGGCAATGATACTACATGCAACAGCTCTGGCTTTTTTGTTCGTTTGTTTGTTTTGGGTTCTTTGCTATGGTACAGTGGCTGTGGGTAGTGGGAGCAGAGTCCTCGGTTCAAGGTAGCCTAGGATTGCCTGTGCACTTCCTGACATGGAGTCTGGAGCTGATGTTTGCATGATCCATGAAGAGAGGTTTGCTCAGCAAATTAATAGTGTGAACAAGACTGCAGGAGGGACGTTTATCTACCTGAGAACAAACTGTTTTCTAGCACTTTAGCATCACCAGTTAAATACAATTTTAATGTGCTAATGGCAAGTGATTATTATCTAGTTAGTGAATCTACTTGAAAGAAATAAAATAGCCTTTACTGTCCCTTAGTTGAGGCATCTCACTAAGCCAAGCTTGCCAGGTGCTCTGAATTAAAGAGGTGTGATCGGAATGTTCTGTGGGATTTTTGGTCTTGAGTGTATATAAGAACAGGCTGCCTTTTCTTCACAGGAAAAATAAATGGTGACATTCTGATTTGGGTCTTGAAACTGCATGACTGAAAACATAAAGGTGACAACTGTGATATGCTTTTTTAATGAGGGCAGGGATGTCAAGAAAAACCAGCCTTCTAGGAACAAAACAATACTCTGTCAGGTACAATGGACTTAAGACCTTTTCTTGTCTTGGAATAATGTCCTCAAAAACAACCAAAATTTCCATTCAATAGAAAAATGTTCATACCTTCCACCCCATCAATATGAATTGTTGTCATTGAGTATGGGGCACTAGCAAGCCACATTGATTTTGGAAATTAAAATGGGAATGTTCAAGAATGTTTTCAAAGAATTATATGGGATTTTAGCCATCGGAATGGCTTTCTTTTTAGGGTCAGTGAGAGCATTCTTGCTAAAATGTAGCCCATTTCTTTAGAAATAGTTTCCTTAATGTCTTTCCTGTTGCCCCTGCTGGGGCTGTGCAGGAAATGTAAACCAACATACAATATGTGTGTTTATTTTCATGTCCCATTTTATGGGAAATTGGATGGGATATTCCACTGAGGCTCAGGCTATGATCTGTTGACGATGTAAGAGGAGTGGGGCAGACTATTGCTGAAAGAATTTGCAGAGATATAAGGGGGTTCTATGACCTGTGAGAGCTGGGGAGATGACCAGGTCTGCCTGCAGGAGTTCTGTTACTTGGGGTCATGGGAGGAGGTGGTCCATGATGGAACCTGCTGGTGAGTCACTGATCCATTAAATGACACCCTCACTAGCCTTCCCGTTTCCAGCACAGTAGGTCTGATGTGCCTCACCTCATCTTATGGGTTGTTATGACGGACACTGTGTGGTCTTACTGCCTCTGCTGATCACAGGAAACTCAAGATACCAAGCACCCAATCACAGCCAATCAGGGATCATTAGCAGTGTAGGTGGCAGAGTTACCCCAGGACCCCTGCAGGACTGGAGAGGCAATAGATTGTCAGACCAGACATATCCTGGCCATGTGCAGGTGACTGAGTTAAACGCAATCTTTTCCTGAGATCCTACTGGAAAAGCAATTTAAACAGTGTAGTGTGGGGCCTGAGCAAGGTGTGTGTGTGTGTGTGTGTGTGTGTCCTGTAGAAAGTCTGAAAGCTCAGCCTTAGGCCCATTTGTAAGACAGCTGTAGGTGTAAGTGGGAGCAGTAAGTTTTTTCCTGCAGAAGAAAGAAGTTAGTATGTTTGCATTTTAAGCTCGTAAACAGCTGCAGCCTGAACTGTCACTGCAAACACACTGGGGCTGGAGCAGCTAAGGGCTGCTGTTTGCCAGTGCTCTGCTGCCGTCTCCAAGTTGCAGGCTGAAACACTGTATAAACTTCCAATTTGATTAAGGCTTTGCTTCATGTTTCTAAACAAGGAAATTGAGGAGTGTCAAATTAATTTTGTTGTCCTGGTCACTTTTTAATTCCAGTTGGCCATCCCAGCCTAGATTTGTACAAATACTGATTCCAGGAAAAAGTCAAAGTATTAAACTTGGTAAATAAATGTGTTTATTTTGCAAATGGATTCAAGATGAAGCACCCAACGCTTCTCCAGGGCATTTCTGTCCCTGCCTGTTCATTTTAGCAGCTTGACCAAACTAATTCTCTTCCCTTCGTGTAATATTTAAATGGACTTCTGGCGTCTGAGGCATTGCCTGCTGCTCCAATTCCCTAAGAGAGTCATTTAAATAGATTTTGACTATCTTGCATCTACTATGAAAGCCAATCAACTAAAAATCCTGGTCACTTCTCTCTAATTTTAGATGAGCCATGTGGAATTATTGGCTTTTCAGAAAACTCATCTTATCAGAGCTGAAAGTTTTGGATTTAATTTTTAACAATCTTTTTTTTCTTTCCTAGCAAGAAAAAATGAACAAAAAGACAATTAAGAGAAGGTTGCCACGAGAATTTAGTAAGCTGTCAATAGAGATATCACTACTAAGTGAAAATCCACATTAGATTCCCTTTTAAGTTCCAACCTGCCCTCCACTGCGAGGAAGGAAGAGAAGCTTCACAAATGTTCGGCCCTTCAGGAATTTGCAGTCTTGTAGAGGACATGTGTTACCCTCAGAGGGGAAGGTATTATGGAAAGAAAGAGGTTGTAAGTGAAAGGGATTGGTAGGAAAGTGTTGGTATTCAGAGCCATCTTCTGCCATGGGAAAGTGGCTACTAAAACAGTGCTAGCTCCTACCTTGGCAGTCGAGATGTATGCATAAAAATACATTTGGCCTCCAAATTTACTTCCTGTTTCTTTTCTTCTTGTTTAAAATAGTAATTGATGCTTTAAAAAACAGATGTTCTCATGTTTTAACACATTCAGGGGTTTGCAGAGCATGTGTGGGGCAACAGCTGGTGATAATACTCTTATTTTTTATTTTCTAGTGTGGGTTAGAATTAGGATCAGGATTTAGAAATGGGGAAGCTGTGGCTTGAGGTCTTGCATCCTGACACCTTACATACATCTCAGGTAGCAGTTGTCCTGCTAGCTTACTGGCAAATAGGTAGCATTTTTATATTACATAAGTTATACCTGCTTCTGTGTACGTGGATTTTCTTTTTCTCCTAATTCCTCTCTCCAGAGGAAACAACTCTAATAGCTTAGTCTGTATACTTCGAGTTTTTTTGTCCTGGTAGATAATAACACTCATAACAATTAACTTTTTTTTCTATAACTGGGTATCAATCACTTTGCTTCACACATGTTTGATACGTACTCTGTCACTGTGATACATTCCAAGTCTAACAACTAACTTTAATTTTTTATTTTCATTTTTTGGGGGAGATTGGATCCAGGGCCTCGCATGTGCTAGGCAAATGCTCTACCATTGAGCTATAGCACCAGACTTTTTTATTTTGAGACAGGGTCTTACTAAATTGCCCAGGCTATTCTCAAGCTTGAGAGTCCCCTGCCTTGACCTCCTGAGTAGCTGGGATTACAGGCATGCACTACTGTGCCTGGCTGGAGTTCACTTTTTACAGGAGGTTCTGCCTGTTCTGACAGTATTCTAAGTGCTTTGGATCCACAACATGAATTCCTTTAGTCCAAGCATTAGCCCTGTGAGGCAGGTATGCTTATTTTCCCATTTCACAGGTGAGGAAGCTGAAATACTGAGAAGTAACTTACTTGTGATCACACAGGTGGTAACAAGTGGAGACAGGATTTAAATCCAAGCTTTGAGTCTCAAGTTTGTGCTTTTAGTTATAACTTTATACTTCCATAAATGTGTATGGTATATACACACACACACACACAGTTAAATGTCTAGTCTTTTCTTCAAAAGATAAAATCATATTAAGCATGGTCTACAGTTTGTTTTCTTATAAATATGAATAATGTGGACATTTTCTTATACTGGTATGTAAAAACTCACCTTATCATCTTTAAAATCTGCATAGAGTCATAATAATGTAACAGCATTTTTAAAAACGTGGCTCTTCTATTACTGGCCATTTGGGTCCTTCCCAGATTTTTACTTTTAGAAACATAGCGGTGAACATCCTAACAACAACAGCAGCTACCACTAATCCTGCACTTTGCCTGCTAAGTGTAGGGTCTTATTCCAAACTTTTTTCATGTGTGAATTCAGGTAGACACACACTCATATTTCTATACATCAGATGCCTAGATGGGGTCGATAGGTGGGAGGCTAAGTGCATTCAAAGTTTTGATTGCCGTTGCCCTCTTTTCCTTCGAAAAAAGGTAGGTATTAATTGAACGTCACTGCTGAGTTCCACATTCTGTTATGCATTCTTTCAGAATGCACAGACACATAGATAGGGCCCTCTCGGAGGTTCACAAGGGTTGAGGGACAAGCTGGTACAAGTTGCCAAGTGAGTTACAGTCTTTCAGGTAAAACTGATGGCATATGCTGGGCGCACTAAGGCCTGTGGAGAGACACTAGGTCTTTAAGGGGTGGAAGGTATGGGGTAGATAGCAGGTAGAGCTGAACCAGGCAGGGAAGGATAGAAGGACTTGGAAAGGTCAGGGTGAGGGGTGTAATCACTGGAAGGGACCAAGTAAAACAAGATTGAGAGTGGCGACCTATGTAATTTAAGGAAGAGACAGTGCATGAGTGGGTCTGAGGTCCCGATGGAAGAAAGGGTGTGTGTCAGGAAATGGCCAGCCAGGCTATTGCCGAAGAAGAGTAGAATTAAGAATACGAAGGGCAGCTCAGCTGTTATCTATTTAACTTTACAAACAAAACTAATCAATTGCCAAACTGTCCTATTCTTTCCTTCAACATTTGAATATCATAAGGACTTGAAACACGTTTGAATTTGGAATTCTTCACTCCACAGATACTGGTACTGAAAGCTGGCAGATTATGCTTCCAAATCAGACAGTGCAACAAGAGAATGGGCATATGCTCATCAGATATTTCTGCCCTAGTCACTTTGATTTGTTTTTCTCTTCTGTCATTGCTGAAAAGAACTGGTGTTGGCATGGTTCTTTTTAAGGGCCGGGACTCAGTGTAGAAAAGGTGAGTAGATGTCCTGTTTGCCCAGAGCCCTGAGTCTCCAGTCTCTAGCCTGGAGTTGAGACACTGAAATGCAAGTACTTCTCTTTCTCCTTTCTCCTCCCCCCACCCCCAATCTACAAAGAGAGGCATGCAGGTGCTTGCTGTGACTTTCTGTTCTGCAATGGAAGTAGGCTTCTCTGTTTTGGTTCACAAGCACAATTAAAGTCTGATTTCAATGCTACAATAATAGGGAAGCAAGGGTTACGGTAAGAAACCCAAAACTTGGATGCAAATGATTGAACCATTTTTAATTTGTTCGGTGTAATCAGGTAGGGGAAATTCTTGATTTAAATATAACTTACCACTTTGAACCATGCATGGAAGTAACTATGTAAGACATAGTAATGCACTGTTTGGTTACATAGTTTGGTAATGCACTGTCACAGTTGTGAAATTTGTGCCTCTCAAAATACAGATATTCAAAAGTTAAGTTTCTCATGGTGATGCTAATACATCTGCATCACATTGCACATACCGTACAATTCTGCATCATAAATAATGGATTTAGAAGCTTAACTACTATTCAGGAATATTGCACGTGTGGAATGTGACTGAGTTAAAGTCACTGTGAGACCCTTTGCTATTGCCAAGGAGGTTTCCTCAGCCTCAGGCTGGGGCCTTGTTGGGGCAGGATAGAGAAAGTCTTGGTGGCCTGGGCCTGCCACCTCGATTAATGAGCAAAAATGCCGTTTTGGACTCAGGGATCTTAAGCCCCACAGTCACAAATCACAGGAAAAAGAAATCAAGCATTAAGGTTTCCCCCAGATTATTATTGACCAGAATGGTCTGGAAATAGTAGGGTCTTCCAAGTGTGAGCAGGGACCTCTGAACCATGGAAGGTCGGGCCATACAGTGGCGTTCATTTCGACTACTGCTGCTTCCCCATTTTTAGACTGACTTGTTCTGACCCCTTCCCACACCAGCACTATGCGGAAAGCTGTGCTCACTTAGCTTTTCCCAGAGCTGCAGGGGGTCCTTGGGGGAGGAGCTGGTGACAGGTGATGTGTGTAGGTGGGGGCAGGATTTCTACTTAAGTTCCTAAGGACCCTGGGATAAATTGCACACAGCCTAAGACTTCATAGGTAGCAGAGGAGTGAAAATACAAGACATTGTGTGCCTGCACACAAGCACATGTGCATGCATGCATATGGGTGTGTGTGTCGTGTGTTGCCGTAACCATGAAAGGGAAGATGGAAGGTGGGATTTACAGGTTCTGGTATGTTACACTAGGTTGTGCAGCAGTGTGGAGGATGCCAAAACTGGCTCCAGGTGGCTGCAGTTGCTTGAGCCCCTGGGACAGTGCTGCCATCTCACACTCCTTTGCCTCTGGATCTGCCTGGGCACTGGCATGGAACACAAGGGTAACTGACAGGAGAGACAAGTATTTCAAGGATGGTGTGGTTGGTTTTACTTTCTTTCAGTAGGAGGAACTGGAACTGGTGGACCAGCAAGTTGTTATGATGCAGCTTTTGTGTATGTAGCTGGGCCAAGGGCTGTGTGAAATGCTAAAAGGCAGAGCATCAACTTTCTCCTGAAGACTCCTAGTCTTTGGCCATATGATCATATTCTAAAAAGCAGTCCAGGGTACTCCAGGGCCTTGCTGGTTTTTTTTTTTTTTTGCACTGGGAATTGAGCTCACAACCTCACACGTGCCAGGCAGGCACTTAAGCCACTGAGCCAAACTCCCAGCCCTAGTTTTTTGAGGCAGGGTCACACTATGTAGCTCAGGCTGGCCTTGCGCTTGTGTTGTAGCCCAAGCCAGCCTCATACTCACAATGCTCCTCCTACCTCAGCCTCCTGAGTGCTGGGATTAAAGAGTGTTTGATGCCATCTGAAGGAAATGCTGCAAGGTGTTCAAAGGACGGAGAGCTCTGTGGGGGTGTCTGTAGTCAGGGAAGGCTTCTAGAAAGAGGCAGTTGAGCTGCTTTTCCAAGGAGTTAGAGCAACAAAGAGGGGTAGGATCATTTACAGAGGAAGTCACTTCCACCGGTCTTGGTGTTCTCTATTCAGTCTATAGGGAGTGGGACTACCTTTTGACTGGGACTCAGGTTTGATGCCCCATTCCAGCTCAAATGCTGATCAGCTGAAGATACATTGGTCACCTTGCTCTCCTCTCTGCCTGTTTTGCCTACCTTCTCAACCCAGTAACAGCCAACCAGCCAACCTTCAGCTCTGGTGCAGAGAACTGAATCACTCAAGTGTTCCTGCCAGAACAGGAAACTGCACAGCATCTGCCTGGCTGTGTCCCCTGAGGCAGATGCCTTCCCGTTCTGCTCTGAGAGGACAGCCGACCAGGCGCCTGCCTCGCTGTAGAAGTATGGATGAGGCCTCTGGAAGGCAGGAACAAGCCCTGGCAGTCTTTGCTGAGACTGGTTGAATGCCATGTCCTTCAAGACTGTCCCCCTTAGGCAGCTGTGTGCCCTGGTGAGTGACTTCTGCTCTCCAGTCAGTTTCTGAATCTGCAGTTCAAGGAGGGAGCAGATGACCCTGGAGCTCCCTTCTAGGTCAGAGTGCTCCTGTGCCTAAATGTAGGCAGAGGGAGGGTGAGCGCAGGGGTAGTGGGGCAGAGAGGAATGGAGAGGAGTTCCCCAGCAGCGGCCACCAGGAAACACACAGTTCCCCATTCTGGTGCCACCTGCTTGCAGGCTGTGGGCAAGGAGGGAGCTGCTCTCAAAGGGTGCAAGACAGGTGGCCTGGCCTACCCAGTGGTGTCCTTATAGGATTCCTGGGGTCCCACATCTGAGGAAGCATGGAGCCCTTATTTGGACCTCTCCTGACTCATCAATAAAAGTTGCATCTTGCTTTGGGCAGACAGTGACTTCGGGTCCAGGGGAGTAACTCTTGCCCACAAGAGTCCACACACTGTCTTATGACTGCAGCAAGGACTGTGTCCATGTGGCTAGGGTCAGCAGACCAGCAGACACAGACTCAGAGATGTGCCAGGTGCGCCTGTGGACTCACGGTGCACACACATCCTTGTTCCCCAGGTGAGCCCAGAGAAGCCTGAAAGAGCTGATGCTGGCAGCTTGAACACCATCGGCCCCTCTCTCCATTGTCTATACCAGAAGGACGAGGCCAAGAGAGGAGAGATGACTTGTACAGGGTCACACAGCCAG
>RJWM01000283.1:0-55140 GCA_004363535.1 Dasyprocta punctata
TGTGTATACTAAAAGTTTTGTTAACTTATTAATGATGTTGGTGCTGGGGATGGAACCCAGGGCCTCGTGCATGCTAAACACATGCTCTACGATGGAGCTCCACCCCCCAGCCAAAAGGTTTCATTGAAATGCAATGAATATAAATTGTCCAGCTGTCCATCTAAATATCTAATTTCAATGTCCTCTACTGGCCTGAACACATGGCTTAATAGTTACTTTATACTTTGATAGGTTATAACGAATGCAAGATTCTCAAAAGAAATAGTTTTCTAACAGAAATGACTGATAGCATTGTGGAAAGAGACATTATTCAGGGCATTATCTATTTCATTCTTCAGTCAAGGTAACTCATCTACTTTTTAAGACTTAAACTTCTAAAGCAAACTGCTATGATCTGGACAGATTGGCCATAAAACTATTTGTATTGAAAACTTAGCCAGCGTTTCTTTAGTGAACTTCATTCATTAGCATTCTCAGTGGGAAGGTTTCCATATCTCCGTGTTCACTTTATACTTTAATTTGGTTAGTAGGTCTTTGTTTAACCGTCCTATTGAAAGGAGAACAAAGGCGGTTTGGGTGACACAGAGGAGTAATGCACTATATTTTATCTCTGAAAAAAGCCCAATGAAGTCAGAATACTCTGATACCCTCTGATTTTCTTCAGGACGTTTGGAACCACAAATCAGCTGGAGGATAAAGATCCTTGCTGTACTTAACAGCAGACACCTTCAGAAGACAAACACCTCGTTGGTCATAGAAATTATACTTTGCCAGCTATCTTGGCCCCAAAGGCCGATTATCGCACCAGAAGAGCAGCTCAGTTTCCTGCGAGTGTCCGTTTCTTAAATCCCATCTCTTACAGTAACATTGCTGGCCAGGATGAGTTTTTTTCCTGATGACTTTTCTTTATAAAGATCTGATGATATTCAAATGATAGTGCTGGGTAAATGAAAACAGGACAGGATTTTACTTACAACTGGAAAACTTCTCTCCAAAGGGAAATACTTTTCATTCCTTTGCATCTAATTCTCAGTTACAGAAGTTCCTCACATTCCCCCTGCTGGTGATTTCCTTCCCCCTCAAAAGTCAAGCCCCATTTTTCCTTAGCTGGGCTTCCCAGAGCTTTCTCCCGATACAGGCTTTTGCTTTTCCTGTTCTGTCTGACTTCACTTAAGGAAAGTTAAGTTCACCTCCATCGCTTTGTCACATCCGCGTATTGCTACGTTGCTCTTTCTCTTTAGTATTACTTCCTGGAGGACGACTATGACGAACTTTCTAACTTCTCTTTGTAACACAGATGTTTTATTTTCTAACCCACATTTCTTTTTGTAGTTTTTTGAACTTGTTTGGATGCTGTCTCAGACAGTCATCCAGTAGAGGTGGAGGCCACCAGTTCATTTCACACAGGCCACTGAGCAGTCGTAAGATGGTGACAACTGTGGGTCTCTGGTGACCTGGACTAGATTCGACTCACTGACCTAGAGGTGAAAGGCTCTGTATTCCATTACTAATCCCTTGAGCCATCCAGCCCCCTGAAAATGATTCTTTGGTTTTATTACTGCAAAGACCATTTATAAAATCATGAACTGGATTTAGGAAAGCAACCATGAAATAGCAAGGGACAACAAACTGATTGAAATTCCTTAAGTGTAGTATGGGCTGAAATCTCTTGGCAGGTTGGGGGAAAAGTTATATCTAGGCACCTCCATTATTTCAGTAGCATGACCTGCTCACTTAAATGTGGAACTTTAGATCCACTGACCATGCCTCATGGAACTAAATCCTAAAGAAAGAAAATGGAAAAGCAAACTAGGAAATAGCCAATAATCTTTATTTTGTACTTCCCCCACCCCTTGTCCCTCTCCAAAAAAGCACTAATGGGTATATCTGTGATTGTGAAAATACTGTATAAAGTATTTGAATGATCTCAAATAAAACGAAAAACACATTATCTCAACATACTTTTTTGTTTTTGCAGGGATAGAAAAATTCTGGCCTCTGGAACAAGGAAGGCAATGATAACCTGCACTTTTTAAAAGGTCTACTCCTTTGCAATCTCACTTCTTTGCAATTTAACATTTATGGCAAAAAATCACATTTCTGTAACCACATAGTAAATTCTAAAATATGACAAAGTCACATGCTAGTATCAATTGACTTGGCAGTAAAAAAAAAACAAAAAAAACAAAAAAACCTCATATTTTCTATTAATATATTTGTATTAGATTCAAAGCCTATATTCTAGCATTAGAGATCTCCATTACATGGGCCCAAACTGAGATTATTTCAAAATCAAGTAGAAGTCTATGTTTATTCCCAAGTTGCTAAAATATGCTAATAAAGTTAAATTTGATGTTTTTACATTAAAAATAAAATATCTGGTTTACTTTCAAATACCTATAACATATAATAAATAGTGGGCAGTATAGCAATATAATAAAGTTTTACGATACCCTGAAATTCGATGTTTTCTTTAAAAAACATACTTCATTTCAGCCTTAAAGTACAGTATCAATGAACAAATTTGTAGAAACAGAACAAAATAACACAAAATGCTACAGTTACGGGCTTTTTGTTTTCACTTTCATGGAAACTACATGTCCTTTTCATAAAAGTCAAGTAAGTTTACAGAAACAAAACAGTTAACAAAGGAAACAATTCCAAGCCCTAAGCTCTGGGTTTAAACTGCCGGCGTCCCTCCCGCCTGCCTGGGTCCCCTTCCCCGCAAGGCCCTGCTGCTCAGGTCCACATAGCTTGAGGGAAATGACCGTCCAGGGCTCTTGTCCGCTAGCCTCTTTTGCTTATGTACAGCACTAATTACAGACATGGCTGAAATTACAGTGGATTTCAGAGAAAGCCAGAATTAAACACGATAAAAATTTTAAAAATAACTACTTCATAAATATTTATTATTTACATTAGGGGAAATTTTTTAGTATGAAGTTTTTATACAAGTTGATGAAATGTACAAGCAGCAAGAAGAGACTCCAGCAGTTGAAAGAAGGGCAAAATTAGAATGCAACGAAGGTACAAAATACATTAGAATAAACAAAAATAATTTGCACAGAAGCAAACAGGACATGATAGAAACCTTTTTCTTAAAAAATATAAGGTATTTCACAAAAGCCTGAACATTTTACATGTTAGTACTAAAAACAGGGCGAGGGTGGAGGGGAAGCTTCATATATTCTCATCACAAAAATATTTACCAATACTCCTCCAACTGGAGTTTGATGTTATGATTATCTTACTATAGGGGGAAAAGTGTTGAAAACTGTTTACAGATTAATGATATCATCCTTAAATTACAATCAAGGCGGTTTACATTATCTTCTCATCTAACACCTTAATGAAAAGGCCTTGCAGATAATAAAGGAAATCAAAAGGAAAGGTGTACGGTCTTTATTAATACTTGTCACTGGTAATAGAAAAATGGAGGCCAGCAGCCCCCAGGCCACGTCCCTGCTGGGGTTCTGTCCTCCCATGGGTGGCCTTGGCCCCATGGGCGGCCTGTTCTGAAGGGACATCCGACTTCCAGAGCGAGGCGCGCGTCCCGATCTTCCCGGGCTCATCATCCACCGGGCCTGGGGAGGCAGAGCCAGCCGCTCCTGCCGGAGGGCGGGGCGCAGGAGGGCCCAGCTGACGCTGCTCCGTCCACCCTCCTGCGGTCAGTGCGCTCGGTGCTTCCTCTTCTTGTGCTTTTTATCTTTTTTCTTGTTGGCACACTTTGGGCAAAACCACTGCATCTCTTCTGGCGGTGCAGCCATTACCCCAACGCAGGGCCTACACGGCAAAGACAGAGATGCATTTTCTCTATGTTTATTTTCCTCCATACCCCATGCCACACCAGGGCCTGAACCCGGGGCCTTCACACTCAGCTACATCTCCAACCGTTTTTATTTTTTAATTTTGGGGCAGGGTTTTGTTAAATTGCTAAATTGCCCAGGCTGGGCTTGAACTTGAAATCTTTCTGCCTTAGTCTCTCAGAGTTTTGGGATTATAGGTATAAGCCACTATGCCTGGCCTATTTTTTTTTTTTAGCCTATATTTTCAAGACATTCCTAAAGTCTATGGTGTATTTATGCCTATTCTTTTCCTTTCTATATTTTCAAATCATTTAAAAAGTCTATGATCTAGCTGGGCGTGGTGGCGCACGCCTTTAATCCCAGCACTCGGGAGGCTGAGGTAGGTGGAGTGTTGTGAGTTGTGAGTTTGAGGCCGGCTTGGACTACAATGTGAGCTCAAGGCTGGCCTGAGCTATATAGTGCGACCCTGTCTCAAAAAACTAGGGCTGGGAGTTAGGCTCAGTGGCTTAAGTGCCTGTCTGGCAGGCATGAGGCTGTGAGTTCAATCCCCGGTGCCGCAAAAAGAAAAAAAAAAAGTCTATGATCTTGCTTGGAGTGGTAGCACACGCCTGTAATCCCAGCACTTGGGAGGCTGAGGCAGGAGGATCACTATGAGTTCAAGGCCAGCCTGGGCTACATAGTGAGTTCAAGGCCAGTTTGAACTCTTTAGGGAGACCCTGTCTCAAAAAACAAAACAAAACAAAACAAAACAAAGTCTATGATCTATTTATCATAAATCTAAATCAAATGGCTCTAATTTATGTATCACTGTTTATTGCTGTGCATGTGGATTATTGGAGAAATTAATTTCTCCTTCCTATTTGCCAGAATACTGTAACCCTAAGCAATGGCTTTTTCTCCTGTAGATATCACATACCATAACTGAACCAATATAGTCCCACAATTGATATTTTTAAAACAAAGTAGGAAGGTTGCATATATTTTGGTTTTGAGGAACTGCAGAAGAGGTTTAAAACAGACGAATCTGGGCATGGTGGTGCATGCAAGTAATCTCGGTAGTGGGGAGGCTGAGGCAGGAGGATCTGAGTTCCAGGACAGCCTGGTCTACATAGCAAGACCTAATCTTGAAAACAAAAAAGAGAGACACCAAACAAACAAACTCATTCTCCGACCTCACAAGCTGTCTCTATCTCTGTGGCTTCTGCTAAGCTTACGAAGGGTCACCTGTAAGGACATCATCAAGCACTGCAGCTCTACAGAACATTGGTGGAGGGGAGGAAAGGACTGGCCATCCGTCTCCTCGTGATTATTTTATAAGAAGGATAGATAAGCTAAACAAAACAGTCACAATTTAGGCTAAGTAATGACAGTTCGAAGACTTGGTTTTTGCAATTAATCTCAATGGTTGAAAGCACTAATCTGCAGAATATCGCCCTCCAGGAACAGCGCTCTCCTGAGCAGGCAGCAGCCAGCCAGTGTGGCCGTCTGTACCCAGGACACTCACCAGTGGTACCAGTCATCACAGTCATCACAGCCGATCATCGGACTCCCGTCGTCGGGTTTGTTACACCCAGGACAGATCCAGATCTGATTTCCCCACTCGTCCCGGATCTGATGTTTCCACGAGGGAAGAGGAGAGACCGGGATGGAACAGGAAAAAGAAGCAAAAAGCAGCCAGGTGAGAATTACTGCTGCATACTGCAAGCCTACACACTAGCAAACTAAGCTTAAAAAAGTAGAAAAGAAACACTTCAATGCCATGACCATGGTCATCACTGCTTTAGACTTTGCTGAAAAAGAAAACAGCTACTAAGTACTCCACGATAAGACATTTCTAGTGAATATTCTAAACTCTGATGGGAAAGTCATAAAACCTTGAGCATTTAATAATTGTTTCTAAACAAAATGACCTACAAATTCGTAATGATCTGGGTCTTTATGGCAGTAATAATTGATATTTTTGAAAGCTGCAGAGCTCAACGAACTATGATTTCCTCAATCACATTCACAGGCATGGGATTAATATATAAGGCAAATGTGCATGTATCCCCTTATTACTCATTAGCCAAACCCTTCTCTTGAACCAGCTGATAAGATCAAGGATATAAAAGGGTTGTTACTAAGTAACTTTCCATTCCCTTCATGACATTTTTAGAAAAGTACAATCAACTAAAGGGCAAATGAAATAAGGGGCTCAAGAGGCCAGAGAGCTACATATTTAAACATTATCTTGATACAAGTAATGCATGCCCCGAGTTTACTTTAATTTAGCAGTTCTAAATAGGAAGCATCTCTAACCATTTCCTCAAATTTTACATTATCAAAACCAATCTGGAAGAATTCCACAGTTCTATGATGTGAGCACTAAAAAACAGCACTAAGTAAAAACTAGACTTCAGTTTTCACACTAACTTAGCACATAATTTCACTTCACTTATTTTGCAAGATATGGATTCTTCCTGTACACTTTTAAATATAACAGCCTAGATATGCAATACAGATGGGTTTCTCTGTGTGTGAGGAGGGTATTGAGGGGACCAGTGTTTCACTCTTCCAACAGGTTTACTTTAAGATCTACTATTTTTGGAAACTCTACAAAGATAAACTCCACTGATGTGAAGATTTCTAGAGGAAACTGGAGCAGGACCATCTCTGCCCCCTTTGGTTTCAGGGCAGGTGTGACATGAGGACAACCGGCAGTCACAGGCGCCAGCTATCTGTGGCCATGGGCAGGGGTTGCTGCTGGTTGGTCTTTCTGGAAATCTGCAGCGTGTGACTCTGTGCTACGTGAAAACACTGCCACAGTACCCAAAACAACACCGGGCACTTCACAGTTTACCATGCTGTCAAACACACTCCTTCACTTAGGCATCAGAAAAGTGGCTTTGGATAGGGTAAAAAGAAGTGGGAAATGAGTTCCGGCATCACGGATGAGGCAGTGACAGAATCGGCCTTTTTGGCCTAATCACATTCTGTCCTCTATCCACCCAGTGTCGCTTTAGGAATTAGAAGGTTTACAACTCCACTGTCCATTCCAGTTGGACCATCTCGGTGGACAACCCACTGGAGAGTCAAAGCTTTCGATCTTCGAGCTAGATGACAGCACAGGGACCGCTGCACCAATGGCAGAGCCCTTCAGTGCAGATGAACAAGTGGAGGTGGAGGGGGCAGGCGGAAAAGCCGCCCAGATCAACTTGCCTTGCTGAGGGTGCCGCCGCCGCCATCAGACACACACAGCGGCTGGTCCCTGAATGACCAAGCTGATGATCACAGCTTTTTTATAAACCACATCTTTCATTCTGTCTTTGTCAATTTAGCATTTTTCTTTTAATTTTCATGTCTATATCCTCTAAGTATATACAAGATTTTCTTTTATACTTGTTGGTATTATTGTAGTCACATCATAATTTACTTAAATTTCCTTCTAAACTCCTTTAAGCAGTATGATACACAGTTTAGAATAACAAATAGCACGAGTCCAGTCAGTGTCTATTCCCAAGGGCCAGCGTCATCACTGGCCAAGGGCATCACAGTAGGCAGGGCTGGGAGTCACAGCAACGTCAATGCTTCCACTCACTCAAAATATTTTGTAAGCCATGTGGTGGCGCACCCCTTGAATCCCAGCACTTGGCAGGCTGAGGCAGTAGAACTTGCAGCAAACCTTCTGCTTCAGCTTCAGCTTCCTGAGTGCTGTTTTTTTTTTTTTTTTTTTTTTTTTTGAGACAGGGTCTCGCTACGTAGTTTAGGGTGGCCTTGAGCCTTGGCAATCCTCCTGCTTCAGCCTCCTGAGTGCTGGGATTACACATGTGCACCACCAGGCCTGGCAATAATTCAGTATAGGATGTATGTACCACTATTTGTATATTCAGTCAATGATATTGCTGTACATAGGTGTAGAGTGATATTCCAAAACAATATAAAGTAATGAAAAACAATGCTTTGACATATTTAGGTAGACTGAATATGAGAACATAGTAATACAACATTTTTAAGCCAAAAGTCTCTTAATGGAAAGAAAATACTTTTCTAATCACAAGGACTTGCACCTGAGATTCAATAATGATACAGAGGAGCTTCTTTGTAATTGGTGATACTTCTTTGACACCGTCGGGATGGCGCAAAGCGAGAGCACATACCACATAAGTGCTGACGGTCTCAGTCACCACGCTCCGCACAGGCGCCTTGGAGCTTCCTGCTGCCGCCAGGGCAGGGGCCAGAGATGGCATCAGAGCAGGGCACGCTGTGGCCGGGGGCAGGAGTGGCAGCGGCAGAGGGGTGGGGTTCACGTGCACAGGGACTGTGGCTGGGGCGGGAGGCGGTGTCTTGGGTCTATTCAGAGAAGGTGCTGGCTTAGCCTCCGGGGCTGACACCACTTTGCTGATGACACTGCAAACATGAGAGAGAAAAGTAAATCAAAACAGGATAATGGCATCAAACCATGTTTCAAAGAATATCACAAAAGAGCTTCTTCTAGTAGCAAAATGTTTTGTTTGGTTTTTGTTTTCAAGTACTTTGGGAGGGTGAAGCAGGAAGACTGCAAGTTCAAGACCAGCCTGGGCAACTTAGTGAGATCTTATTTCAAAATAAAAATTGGGCTGGGGATATAACTGAACAAGAAGGCCCTGGATTCAACCACCAAACACTGAAAAAACAAACAAATTAATAAACAAACTGCACCAGGGTCGGGGATGTAGCTAGTATGTGCCAGGGTCTGAGTTTTACACTTAGTGGGGAGAGACAGACAGACAGACAGACAGACTGAGAGACTTCACAATCTTTTCACACTAAGTCTTCCTTTTCTGACAAAGTGGAAATAAAAAGAGCTGTATCAGAGGGTTGTAGTAAGAACCTCAAAACAGAGACTTTAAAAAGTATGCACAGATGTACATTGCTAATGCAGGCATTGTATCCATGGCTGTTGCTTGTGACAATAACCAATCTGACAGAAGGAAAGCGAGAACATGAAACAGAACAAGACACACAACAGCACAAAACATAAGATGGATTTTAACTCTAAATAACAATCATATCACGTACATTGTCTAAATGATCCAGTTATCAGACTGGGTAAAATGGTGAAACCCAAATGTATTCTATTTATGAGACATGTCTAACAACAGAAATGCTGAAGGAGCTACAAAAAGATGCACACAACTATAAAGCAATACTATACAAAACAAACTTTTAAAGCAAGAACTACCAGGGATAATGAAGGCTACTTGATCATGATAGAAGGTTCTGATGTGCCAGGAAGGTATATAATAATTTAAAATTTGTATGTACCTAATAATATAACCTCAAAATGTATGACAAAACGTCTGTACAGTTACGGTGGAGATTTTAGCCTATCTCGCTGTGTAACTGACAGAATAAACAGTCAAAACACCCAGTAGACACAAAGGTTTGGGGGGTAGGGATGTAGCTCAGTGCAGAGCATTTGCTAGGAGGCCTGAGAAGTCCTGGGCTTGATCTCCAGCACTGAGGGAAAAATGATATAGAAGGTCTGCACAAGAGAAATAACCAAACTGGCCCAATGGCTATTTTAGTTGGAGGGGAGGGTTCCTTGTGTATGCTAAAGCCCACATTCTGCCATTGGGGATACTGCTAGGCTTTCACGGTTATTTTAAAACTCTGTACTCAACCAATGCAGAATATTTTCCCAGAATATACCATGTACTGAAAAAAACCCCAGCAAACTTCATAAGGCTGAAAAATGATCTGAATAATTTTTGTCTATATTTGTTAATCCTGCTTCATGGATAATTTTGTGAAGGAATGGAAAGCTCTTTTTTAAATTGCTAATCCTCACTATTTAACATGGTAATTATTTAGTAGGCACCAGATAAATCTGAATGGATTTTATCAAACACAGAAACAAAATCTGGTCCCAAAAGTAGTGACAGTCTAGATAAAACAACACATTTACTTTATTTTTCTAGCCAATCAAAATCACAGTAAAAATAAAAATAAGCTCTATGATATGAGAAGATGGTGGGGAAAATACAAAAGTATGAATGAAACAAGAAAAAACAGAAGTGAAGGAATTAAACATTTAGGTTAGGAAGTCAGGAGACAACCCAGACATCTTCAGTTGTGGCTTAATAGAGTTAATTTAGGGCAAGTGAGAAAGAGATAGAAACGAAAGGCGGAAAAACAGAAGGAAACAGCACTGTGACCTGTGTAACTATAGGCGAAATAAGCCTGAGGAGCCGAGTGAAGATGCTCTAAAAGGAAAACAACAGGGCTGATGGATGAGGGAGTCAGAAAGCACTTACAAAGAGCCTGTTTATCATTTTGGTACAATTTTACTATTTGTTAGCTATCTTAGTGGAAAGTGTTTCTTGGAGGGAAAGATTGAACCTATTGTCTAAAATTACAGATATTCATGGGCTCTAATACACAATGATCATCGGAAATTGAGAATTAGTTGAACTGTGAGATGTAAGATGGTATAATTTGGCTTGTCTTGTGTGTGTGTGTGTGGGTGCTGGGGATCGAACCCAAGGGCCTTGGGCATGCAAGGCAAGACTGCTACCACTGAGCCATGTCCCCAGCCCCTTGTCGTTTTTTTTTTTTTTTTTTGGAGACAAGGTCTGAATATGTTTCAAAATGGCCTCAAACTTGCTGTGTAGCCCAGGCTATCCTTGAAGTCTCGGTCCTCCTGGCTCAGAATTCCCAGTGCTGGGATCACAGCACCACGCCACCATGCCAGGCAGAAATGGTATAATTTGAGCTATATCACAAACCATAAATCCTACAGTGCTTTAAGACTGGTAAAACAAGACAAAATAATACAAAATGCACCCTAGATTTTTTTTTTTCATTTTTGGTACTGGGGACTGAATTCATGACCTCGCTTGTGCTGCTGAGTTAAATCCCCAGCCTGCACCATGGATTTTAAGGGAAACAGTGACTCGACTGAACAGTTTTGTACAGCACAAAATATTATAAGCAAAGAAAATTATTTGCAATGTGCAAAGAAATACAAAGTATGTACTCAAATAAAAGAAAAAATTAACAGTCTTACTTAAATATGTCGAAGAACAGAAGCAAGTAAAACAGTAGTAGATGGGAAAAACATTCTGTCTTCACAAAAATCAAAGATACCAACTCATCAATACAGGGCATTTTTTTTTTTTTTTTTTTTTTGTTTTGGGGATTGACTCCAGGGCCTTCATTGAACCACACCCCCTTATTATTTTGAGATAGCTTCTTGCTAAGTTGCCCAAGCTGAGCTTGAACTTGTGATCTTCTGACCTCAGTCCCTAGAGTGTTGAGATTATAGACATGTGCCACCATGCTTAATGAGATGCCCGTTTTTTTCTTTAAGCTGGCTTTTTAAAAGTAAAGACAAAAAAGACCAACACCACCTAACTGTCATGACTAGGAAATAGGAGGGGTGGTGATACAGTACTTCAGAATGGCTATCAAAACCTTCAAAATATACCAGCTCTTGACTAGCTACTCTATTTCTAGAAATTTGCCCTGAGAAAGCAGATGATTATGCAAGGATATGAAGAGAAAAACATTATTTTCAACTTAGTTTACAACTGAAAAAAAAAAAAACTTAAAAACTAGAATGACCGTAATTTAAAATACCCCACAGAGGATTGGTTACATAAATCATGACCAAAATACCATGTTCTTCTGGAAGTGGTCACACACACACACACACACACACACACACAGTCTGTCCCTCCACAATACACTTACTTTTAAAAAGTTACAGGTAATATGAATAGCAGAATCCAACTTTTGCATGAAATAAGAAAGCAGACAAAGAAGCTGGGAGTGGAAGCGCAGGCCTGTAATCCCAGCACTCAGGAGATGAGGCAGGAGGACTGCCATGAGTTTGGGGTCAACCTGGGCTACATAAGAGTTCAAGGCCAGGCTTCATTAACTACATAGTGAGACCCTATCTTAAAAAAAAAAAAAAAAAAGCAGACAAGAATGTGTGAGTGTATATTTTGAAAGAAATTCAAAAGAAAAAGGAAATTCAAAAGAATATACACCAAAATATTCAGAAATAGCCTCCAGAAAGTGGAATTACAGATGACTTCCAAATTTTGGCTCATCTATAATTAGCATATATAACTTGTGTAATGAAAATAAGGAAAAAAGTAAAAAAAAAACACTTGTCATAATGGATACATTAAAAATGTATTGAGAATTGAGTTGTACACATAATTCACCTTGCTTATATATGTATTATACTTTCTTAATTTACTAGAAAAAAATGATACCTTGGCTAAAGCCTTTTAGACAAATTACCATAGTCTATTCCTAAGTTTATGGAGTAAAGCCCTAAGCGAAATCAAAGAGCTACACAATTTAGTGTATCTAAATTGCCAACATAACCATTAACAGAGATTGACAACAAAAAAGCCAAGGTAGGGGAACAGAAAGAACCTCATATAACTATGCTATTTTAAAAACGTAATTAAAATAATAAATTTGAATGATCTTTAGATATTGCAAGGAAATGTACTTATACATTATACATACACATATGTATATATATCTATCTACACACACACACACACACAATTATAGTTCTCACTCAAGTTGTATATATGTATGTAGTAGTACCAGGGACTGAATCCAGGGGTTCACACATGGCTAGGTAAATGCTCTACCACGGGGCTACATCCCGAGTCTTTTACTTTTTTTTGAGGAACGGTCTTGCTGAGTTGCCCAGACTGTCCTTGAACTTAGTCTTCCTCCCTCAGCCTCCTGAATAGCTAGGATTATATAAGCACACCACCATGACCAGCCTCACTAAAATTTTTTTTTTGAGAAATAAAAGGAAAAATCTTTGCAGTGAGCACTTTGTTGAGGAGGAAATCTATTGTAATTCTTTGTTTTCAAAGGATATAGCTGATATTCTATAGGCACTAAAATGATCCACTTTTCCAACTCTAGAAGTTCCAGAGAAAATTAACTAGAGCTTCAGTTATTTTGATTTTACCCTCTAAGTGACTTGTGGTAGTAACTGAATGAATGGTTTTATATTTATTTATTTATTTATTTATTTATTTATTTATTTATTTATGGCACCAGGGATCGAACTCACAAGCTCACACCTGCCAGACAGGCACTTAAGGCACTAAGCCAAGCTCTCAGCCCTAGTTTTTTGAGGCAGGGTCGTACTATGTAGCTCAGGCCAGTCTTGCGCTGGCGTTGTAGCCCAAACCGGCCTTGAACTCACAACGCTTCTCCTACTTCAGCCTCCCGAGTGCTGGGATTAAAGGTGTGCGCCACCACGCCCGGCTGAATACATGGTTTTAAAAGCAATCATTTTATTTCCTTATTTTTAGTATTAACAGTATAACATAGTTTCTTATCCCTGGTGGGATAACCTGTCAACATTTAATCTAATTTGATCATTGTAAAGTAATTCTGGATTCCAATGGTGCACTTCACTGCCACTCTTTGTGGCTCTGTACCTGCAGACAGTGCTTTGCTTCCTGAAGTACTCTCCTGAAGTATCACTGTTTCCCTCCCATTTAACTGCATAGTGTATTCTCCTCCAGAGCTGTAAGTTGAACACAGTGTCTGGGGAGAAAGCAATACTGCCCGCAGCTGTGTCCCACGATGGCTCCGCACTGCTAACATTACAGCTTAGGGAAGATTTGGTCAAAGTGCCCTAACTGCTGTGAACACTGGTGTTATTCATACAAATGTGCAGGAGGAGGGACTTCCAGCAGGATTTCTTTCCCTGTTTCCCCACCACAAAACAGCGAAGTAAACAGAATGGGTCATGAGTAGTTTGGCCTGTAATGCAAACTCACAGCCTGACAAGTCAATAAAGAGCCAGCCCTGCCTGCCCAGCCCCAGAGCCTCCAAGGTTAGGGGCAAACACAGTTTGGATACTTTTTTCACAGAGGGTTTAATGCTTCTCATTATTCAGCTATTGTGTGCAAACACTAGGAAACCAGTGATCTAAATTATCAAGTCCAAAGAACTAGTTACTAAATTGCATGCAAAGTTCAAAAGTTCCCCACAATGGCTTACTTATTTACCTCTAAGAGTGAACGGCCATTTTTAAGTGGTCACAAAATGATACCATAGGTAAAAACTATTTTACCTGAACTTTCCATAATCTTCTGAAAAGGCAAATTATTCAATGGAGAAAAACTGTTCAGGCTGGGGATATAGCTCAGCGGTACAGCACCTGTCTGGCAAGTGCAAGGTCCTGAATTTGATTCCCAATACCAAATACAAAAAACAAAAAACAAATAAAAACCAAAAAAACCCAAACAACAACAACAACAACAAAAAAGAGAAACAGAAAGAAAAAAAGAAAAAAATATGTTCAAATAAAAAAATATATTCCTTACACTACTATTTTTCTTTTTCAGATCTAAATTTCTAATCAATCTTAGAAACACCACCCACCTTTAGAAGCTGATTCCGTATTTTAAACTAACCCTTCCTCACAAAACAGGAAAAAAAAAAACAAAAAAACAAAAAAAAACACAGCGGTTCCACAGCAACATTACTATAAAACCTCATAGCTGGGTTAGTAATATGGGCCAGTGTTCATAGTTTTGCTTTGTCAATTTTATCAAAAGCCCCTGCCTAAAAAAAGAAAGACTGAGGACATAATTCAGTGGTTTCTGGGTTAAATCCCAGTACCACCACCACCAGAAACAAAGCAAAACAAAACAAAACACAAAACCCCAGAAATATCAAGCCCAAGTATGGCAGCCAGGCAGCCTCCAGGATACTGGGTGTCCTATTGTGCCCTACAAGGCCACGCCAGAAAACATCCTATAGGTGCCGCCTTGCTCCCTCTTAGTGACTCGCTGGAAGACTGCATTGCCAGGTCAGGAGCCAGATGAAGCTGCTCAGGCAGGTGCCTCAGGGCCTTCCCTCCCGGCTGCCGTGGGCACTGGCGTGCGTGCACCAGCCTCAGACAGGGGAGGCCTTAGGACAATGGCAGACCTGGTCTGTGGCTTGATGAGATCCAAGCCTCAAACTCTTGAAGAAACTACAAATAAATTACCAAGCTTTGGGGATCATTTGTTGGGTGGAAATAGAAAACTCATACAGCAAATATTCAATTTCTCTATCTTAGGTATATGAATAAATATTCAGAATTTGGGAGGAATTATATTTTAGAGAATCAGCACTTAAGATGCCAGCTGTATCACAGTCATTTCCATATTTTACATTGATCAAAAACCCAAAGACAATTATAAGAATCAGTTTTATGTTGATTCTTCAAATCAATCATTATTCCTTATTCTTCTTGATCCTCACAGCACAAATTTTAACATTCATATAATTATAAAACAACTATAAATGGATTTAATTCAAGCTCATGGCTTGCCTCTTGAATATTTACATCATCTCATAAAACGGGTATTTTATCTTGTCATAGCCCAAGTACATATCAAGTAGCAAACATTTTATCTTTTAATGCAGGCATGACCTATTTGAAAAATGAAACAAATTGCATGAAGTAATTAGAGAAAAACATTTCCAAGGGAGAGCCCTGAATGATTATAGTTCTATTGTCAAATGTTCAAAATCTGTAAAATACCCTAAAAGGACATTCATACTTAGATAAGCAATGAATAATGCACATTTCCTCATATTTGCAAAAAGATACACTAGAATGATAGTAATAATAATAACAGAAACCAAAATGGTAACCTACAGGGTAAGGAAGAGACAGGGGAAAAGAAAAGGGCTGGAAGCAAGACCTCTCTGAATACATCTGATCACAAGGCTTCAACTTCACAGTCAGGTAAATGATCTACATATTGAGAAAACTAAATTTTAAAATTTGCCTTTGAAATGAAAATAAACAGAAATGAATGAACTTCAATGTATATCTATCCTGCTGGAGAAAAAAAATCATTTTAGGTGACTTTAGAAGCCATTTTGTTTACACATCCATAGTAAAATTTAAAACCAAACACCAACCCCCCCAAAACAAACAAACAAAAAACAACTTTAACCTCATCCAACAGTCTAGTCAGCAGTAACAGAGATATGATTACTTTTAGAATACTTTATACAGTTCCTGTAAAATAAAGCAAATAAATAAGTAAGCTAATACTGTTATCACTCACGACTCCTAATATAAGAGATGCAGAAATAAATTCAAAGAAGTAACAGTAATATTAGGCCTGAGGTGAATATAAACTTATTTCACAGATTCCTATTTCCTAATTCTGTCCTTTGTAAAGGTCTAGAAGCAATGATATCCCAGCAGCAATGGGCACCTCTAATGGCAGATTATGATTCCTAAAAAACTTTCCCCACTAAAAGGAACCAATGCTCCTTGAAGGAATGGATAAATCCAGGTCCACGCAAATACACAATGTTTTACAAGATAAACTCAGAATATTTTGCAACAGAAAGTAAAAAAGTTATAAAACACAGTGAGCTTGTGTCAAGATCTGCAGGCAACATGGAGGAGTTACTGTTGGTTAAGATGGGGCAATTTGAACATAAAAAAGAATAAAGAAAGAAAGAGAAGGAGGGGGGACAAGGGAAGAAGATGAAGGAAGAGAGACCAACACCTTACTAATACTCAATGATCATTTGATACAGTGATCTATGGTATCAATCCCATCCATTCCTGTCCTCAAGAAAAGCAAGAAAAATGGGAGAACTAAGCATTTATTCTGCCTCTCCTGAATGATCTATATTTCAGAGTATGCAAAATGGGGAGATAAATGGGGAACTCTGAATATGGACCAGGTATTGGATAAAAGCTAGAGAATGTTCATATATTTTATGTATAATAGCATTATGATTACACATGACAACAGCTACATTGTTAGATCTGCATATCAAAGTGTACAGAGGTGAAAGCTCGGCCTGGATTTGTTTGACAATGCTAGATGACAAGAAAGGAAAAGAAATCAAGCAGATCTGTCACAAAATTTTGACAATTATTAAATCTATTAAGGTGATGAGTATACGAAAGTGTATCATTTTGTTTTATGTTTGAGATGATTTTTAAAATGTGCAAAGTTTTAAAGAATTGTCAATATGCATTTTGTTCAAAATGATTTAGAATTATAACATGTCACTATTTTATAGTGAGTTTATATTTTACAGGGTGCATATTTATCACTATATCAACAGATTACTAAGAAAATTCATTTCCTTTTTCCAAATTTTATTCACCCTTAAGGGTTCTACTCAAATTCTACGTTATGGCTTTCTAGAATGTAAATTTCATGTACGGTAAATGTATATTAAAAATTTTTTTCTTTAAAAGGGTTTACTAGCTGGGTGAGGTGGCGCACGCCTTTAATCCCAGCACTCAGGAGGCTGAGGTAGGAGGAGCGTTGTGAGTTCGAGGCTGGCTTGCGCTACAACATGAGCACAAGGCTGGCCTTAGCTACACAGTGCGACCCTGCCTCAAAAAACCAGGGCTGGGAGTTTGGCTCAGTGACTTAAGCGCCTGTCTGGCAGACGTGAGGTTGTGAGTTTGATCCCCAGTGCCGCAAAATAAGTAAATAAATAAATAAATAAATAAAAAATAAAAGGGTTTACTAACCCTACCTGGAAGTAATCACTTTGAACTGCTGCATAATTTAAGCGGCACCTCTTCTACTCTTTAACACGTTCAGCCTGTTGAAGGACATCTGATTCGAACTTTTCATTTTCATCTTTTCTCCTTTGATACATTTTGTGCTATGTATATAATTAAATTAAAATGCAGCTCAACTTTTAAAACATGTAGGCCTTAGGAGGTGTTGTCTGGGGCACTTTCAGGGGTCTTTTCAGAAATATAAATTCTCTGGAGTCACCTTCTAAAACACATTATGATTTCAGAATGGCTTTTGCTTCTCTACAACCAATAAATGGATATTAGTATGAAAAAACAAAACCAAATGAAACTGAACATTCAGTATGGATGAAACTTTACTTTCAATAGTGCCAGAGCCTACAGTTTATGGAAGTGGATGCTTAGTCAGAAGGACAGTGAATACAGAGCGCAAGCCAGCTGCACTTTTCCCTTCCTGAGGACTTGTGTGTGAGTAAGTGACTTCAAGGGAAGTTGCTCCGCATGGCCATCCCCTCCTGCAGCACCTTCACTGCCACTCCTGCCTGTATCAGGGCCAGGGCATTGCAATGTCACATACCCTGAACCGACTGACTGGTAATCTCTGAATTGTTTTAAATTAGATGTTTGTTACAGGTTCCACAAATAAGTTGAATAGCCAGATGCCAGGCAATCTAAAAAAGAGTTATCTGTCTTCTTTTACCTTCTTTACAATTAGATAATGATAATACTTTAAAGCACATGTGCTGATGGACAGATGTTTGCATGCATAAATAGTTCGTACTAGAAAGGCCAGAAAAAAAGCAGCAGAGGCAGTTCAAAGTTTATCTGGTCAACTTTGAAAGTGGCCTAAATTTACAAGGTGAAAGTGAAATTTTCTTGTATTTGTTATTAGGCAAATAAATAGAACCATGAACACAAACAAACAAAAAAAAGTAGAATGCGGCCCTTTACCATTACAATTTTGACCTAATCATTTCATTCATCTTAGCTCAAAGCAAATGAGCCTAATAGCACTAACTACTCTCAGCACCCCTTTCTGTTTTAGCAGAACTCACATGTCCATATATAGATTAATTAGTATTTGTCAATGGGTCATAATGCAGAAGTACTCAACAGTTAATCTAAAATAAAAATTTCAACAATCCTTTAAACATATACAAAATTAATTTCAACTAAGTCTATTAGAAAACTATAAAGGCAATTTTAAAGGTCCTTTAATTTTAATAATTTTCTAAAATACTTAAGACGTAGCACATTTATAAAAATACAACTGGATAAGTAAACTATATTAAAGACACTTCACACATACATACCAGGAACACTATTTTTCAAACTCTGGATCATAAATTATTAGTTGCTGCTTCTTTTTTTTACTCAGTTAATATTATCTACATCTGTAATCAAAGGGTTTTGTATCAAATGTTGAGATACTATAAAAGAAATGCTAGATACAATGACTCCTAGCATGGGAAACTCTACTGGTATACTACAATTGCCTGAAACTAGGAAGTCTGCTATTAAGTAGTCACACAGTAAGGTAACACAAATTTTGTAGTTTCTATCATACAAGTTTTCTTTCTTTCTTGGTTTTTTTTTTTTTTTAAATAAGTACTGCATGGAAAACTCTTAAGATTTTCTTTCAAAACCTTACTAATGTTACCAATAAAATTTATACAAACTGAAATTTCAACCAAAATAATAAATATGACTAAGCAATTTCTTTTTTTTTTGACTAAGCAATTTCATAGTGCCTAATACCCTATTTCATAGGAAATGTATTTATTTATTTTATTTTATTTATTTTTATTTTTTTGCTACCAGGGGTGACGACCTCCCACTTGCCAGGCAGGTGCTTATGCCGCTGAGATATATCCCCAGCCCCTTTTCATAGGAAATTTAAAATAGCAAAAGGTTTTATGGACGGAAATAAACAGTGCAAATAGACGATTCACAGCACCATGAAATACATACATACATAGCTTTTAAAATGCAGGACACCAAAAGATTTAAACAAAATAGAAGTGGAGAAACAATTTAAGAATGGGCATGTGCTTGCCTGTCACTGCAGCACCAGGTGCACTCTCTTGCCTTCAGGCTTCCCCTCCTCCATTCAGTCCATCTGGTTCCGAAGGCTTCACCCTAGCCCTAGTTCAAGGTGGATGTGTGAACTGGCCCAGTTGGAGAATCACAACCTCATGAGCACAGCGACTGCTCAAGGCTGAACCCAGGATCTCAGCAGGGCCACTGAAAGGCTGCTCTGGGACTTGTGAGTCAATTTCCTCCAGACTGAGATACTGGTAGAAAATATGCTTCATTAAAGTCACAACGGACTAGGAGCTGGGGCAAAGCTAAAGCTTGATGTACTATATTCTATATCTATAAAATGCTAGGAGAAAACTATACAGTGACAAAAAACAAGCAACAAAGAGAACACTGCAGCTTTTTTCACACAGAAGCTTTTTATTGTGCTATTCATCCAAAAATAGATTAAATGCAGAGCACAAAAAAAAAGTATACTAGAAATTCACAAAAGCATACACGAAGCCTTGTGTGTGTGCATGTGCATACACACACACACAGAAAAAAAGAAAGCAATTCACAATAGATAACTGGTTTTTAAACAGGATTACTACCTAAAGGGCCAATGAAAAAAATGCCTACAATAGTACACTGGTCTTAAAAACTGTTTTAAGCTGGCCATGATGGTGCACGCTATAATCCCAACACTCGGGAGGCTGTGGAAGGCGGAGTGCTGGTTTATCCAGTGAGTTCAAGGCTAGCCTGAACTACGAAGCGAGACTCTGTCTTTAAAAAGCAAAATAAAACAAACAAACAAAACTGTTTTTAGAAATTTGATACTCACAAAAAAGAAATGAATAAATTCTCAATATTTCCCATGAACTTTTCCCAGATGATAAATGAATTCTAAGGTACAAATACTATTATAAAGAAAGTAATTATTTGTAGTATTAAATTTTACATAAATAATGCAGTCAAAGAGAAATTCATCTGAGCTGGAGATACTGTCAAGGACTGATAGATTTCAAAAAATATCAGAGAATAGCCTGAGTAATAGTGTGAGGTACAGTACATTAAAACTAAAGGCTTTCCCAAAAGGAGGAAAGACTTCTAGAAAATGCATGCACAGGTCTATAAGTTTTCCATGTAAAATTAATAGTAGTTGCCCAAAGTCTTGTTGAATTTTAGGACCATCAGGTTTACTAAATTCTTCTTTTATATAGGGTTGTTTATTATTATTATTATTATTATTATTATTATTATTTTTGGTACTGGGGATTGAACTCACAACCTTGTGCCTGCCAGGCAGGCGCTTACGCCACTTAGCTAAATCCTGGGCCTTACTTTTTGAGACAGGGTCTCACTATGCAGTTCAGGCTGGCCTTGAACTCACTTTGTAGCCCAGGCTGCTCTTGAACTCACAACGATCCTCCTGCCTCGGCCTCCCAAGTGCTAGGATTAAAGGCATGCACAACCACACCAGGCTGAGTTGGTTATTACTGGATGGAATTTTAATTGGAATAACCTTTGGATGGATTTTTTTTTTTTTTTTTTGCGGCACCAGGGATTGAACTCACAACCTCGCACCTGCCAGGGCAGGCACTTAATCCACTGAGCCAAACTCCCAGCCCTGGTTTTTTGAGGCAGGGTTGCACTATATAGCTCAGGCCAGCATTGCGCTCGAGTTGTATCCCAAGCCGGCCTCGTACTCACAACGCTTCTCCTACCTCAGCCTCCTGAGTGCTGGGAATAAAGGTGTGCACCACCATGCCCGGCTCTTTGGATGATATTTGACATAGTAATTTTAAAAAATTTTAAATGTTCACATTCTTTGACTTAGCAACATTTTAACAAAAGTGTATGGATGAAAATGTTGTTTCTTTATCTGTTATTGCAAAATTTGGAACAACTCAAATGATTAAAAATATGGGAATGAAAGGATACCTAACTTATTATATAGCAGTAAAATCTAACATGATGTCACAGGTAGAGGAAAATACCCATGATCTATTATTAAGGGGGGAACAAAATACAAGCTGTGGAATAGTATGTCTAGGATACTCCTAAATTTTTTTTTTAAATATACAAAGAATCATTAGCAGTGGTTATATTTGGGAAAGGATGGGGCTTGAGGAAGGGGAACCATTTGCTAAGTTACATGTTTCTAAACAGTTACTTTTTTTTTTTTTAGATAAAACATTGATGGTGTATTATTTTTATAATCAGAAAGAAAAGACTTAAATATAAAGCCAAACACTTCCACATTTAGTAGCTCTTGTTCAAAATGTTTTCTTAAGTCCATTTCCTTTTTATACTTGAATTTATCTAAAATACACAAAAGAATATAGGTTAACACCTTAATGAGAAGCACTTATCTTTAAAGTAAATGTTCATAGCATTAAAAATAGGAAAATATACAGCTAACATTTATTGAATGTCTATTATGTCCTAACCAGGAGTTTAACTGGCTTGTTTCCCTGATACTCCTATATAATTCCCATTAAAATTTCTGGCCACATATGGTGGTGCACTGTTCCAATTACCTCAGGAGCCTGAAGCAGCAGGATCATAAGTTCCAAGTCAGGATCGGCAACATAGCAAGATCTTGTCTCTTATTTAACAACAAAACAAAGAAATTCTAGTTCCATACATCCTGCTCTTTTCCTCACCAAGCTAAAAGTATCTTTGCCTGTGGTGAGTTACAGAACCTTGTGAATAAGGCCATGAGCGTCTTTTCCTTGTTTGGTACTACTGACCACTTACTTGTGTCTAAAAAGAGAAGTTATCTCAGTCTGAAGACATGATATGAAAGTTACATGTTGAGATTTCAAGTGAAGAGCATACAGCAGAGTCTTTCTCTTTCCACTGTTTGGTTCAGTCTGGGAAGCTAGGGAAGTGTATCTTATTTTTCAGGCTGTCCAGTCTGGTATGACAACAGAAATAAAAAATCTTCCAATTATGCTAGATAGTCTTTGGCTTCTTTCAAATTACCCTGAGGCCTGTAATGACTTGAAAGTAGAAGATCTGGTCTCATCAACAACATATAAGAAACATAAGAAAAACCAGCTTGAGGAATATAATAGTGTTTTGGAAATTTGGAAATGATATGTTTGAGGTCAGTGGTCCATCCAAGCAAAACTTTCCAGAAGGTAAGTGGGTAGACTCGCATGAATCATGGGGAACAATCTGAGTTGGAAATAAAAGAGTTGGGAATCATCGTGCATAATTGAGACACAAAGCATGAATAAGTACATTTACCAAGAAAAAACAGAGTAAGTGGCTAGGGGCAAGGAAGAAAAACTGGCTAAGAAAAATAAAAGGCATAGCAGGGAAACGTTTCAGATGAGTACAGAATCAATAAAAAAAGTTTCAAAAAGAACTCAGGGGAAACAGGGTCCAATACAGCAGAAAGGATTAATATAAGGGCTCTGGCATGTTCTCTGGATCTGGGAATTGGGATGCATTTAACGATTTCAGTGAGAAAATGCAAAAAATTTCTAGGGCAGAAATCAAAACATAGTCGGTTTAGGAGAAGAACTGAAAGAAAGTACATCTAATGAGTAAGTTTTGAGAAGCCAGGATGGGAAGAGGAAGTTATCTAGCCTTTTTCTCATGTACAGGGAAACCCTAGTTAAAAAAACAAAGTTTAGCATTGGAGAAGGCTGAAGGAAAAATGTGCAAAAGGGGAAGAAAACAAAGACAAAGAGAGGAGATAACAGAGGCAGGCAGGGAATGAAGGAGCGCACCAAGAGAGGCCGTAGAACAGGGGGCACAATGCCACACTCACAGAGCCTGCAGGATGAGTTGGGCAGACACCAGTAGTCTTGGAGGCCCAAAATGCAAATCCAAACAACCAGCAGGTAATGCAGCTAGTCAATTCCACATGCAGACTACAGCCAAGAGCCCACGAAAATGGTCACCACAATTCTAAGTCCCACAGCTCCCATGGTGAAATGAATTGCATTCACTTTATGAGCTACAAAGGTGTGTGCATAAGTATCTAGATCTCCTATAGGCCTAAAAACTGACAGGAAATAATCAAATGGGAAGAATTAAAATTTTTATGTTGTTATAATAATAAGAGTACTTAAGTGTTTTCATCAGTAGGCACATACATATTCTTTTTAAATGCCACAAGTGTGAGTAGTTTGATCTCTATGGGAATTATAATCAGATAGTATCCAAAAGGTTACCATGATACAGCTAAATTATCTCTGCCTGTCACAGGTTAAAGAACATTTAAATTCTGGAGGTTCACATCAGCTTTTTCCAGATAACAAATCTTAAGTACCCTCTGATATTCAATCAATTAGTGATCTTGGGTCTTGATAACACTGCAAAGAGAAACTTTCCAACTATCATTCAAATCATATCTAAAAAGGTGGTCATAAATATTTTAAAACCGAAGTGAACTAATAAGACCTAGACCCATTAAGGATAAGATCTTTTACAACAAATTAAATAAAACAATTTATTGAAGTCTGGACTCAAGATAAGCTAGATTTACTAGCTGACCTTTTATTCATTTAAAGAACAAAATTAGCTCTAATTGCATTAGAATGGAATCCAGTAAATTTTCCCAAGTCTTCTAATGTGGCATCCATGTAAGAACTGCTGTAATTGTTTACAAGTAAGATGGAAATGCTTTGATTATTATCTTTCCACTTGTTTTACTGAGCTGTAAAAGCATTTCCCAAAACCTAAAGCTAGTTTTTCTGACAGTGTATTAATTTTTCTCTTAAACATACTGCATCTTTGGTGTTAATGAACAAACTACAACATGCCAGGGGAAAAATTAAATTTGAACCTGATTATAATTCTAGGTCAGTAAAAATGAAAGAGTAATATAAGGAAGGCAAGAACTACTCTGGAAAAACTGGAAAATGGTTGAAGACCTGAATAAGAAAAATTTTAATTATTTGGCTTCTCTTTAGGGTGGCTCAGAATTATACTGAGACATATGAATATGGAACCATTGAATTTATGGGTACAATAACATGGTAAAAATAAAAAGTATATAACCAATAACTTCTGTTCCAGTGGTCTAGAAGCTAGGAAATTTCATTAGTTTGCATTTCTTACTGGTGTTAAAAATAGGTCATTTAAAAATTTGAAATAGAATCATTAAAAAATTTAAATGTCATCTATTAAGTTTAAATACAGTGACTTAAGATTCTTCTCTTTCTAGTGGTGCCGGGGATCAAGCCCAGAGTCTCGCACACAAAAGGCAAGCACTCTGTCATTTGCTACATCCCCAGCTCCTGTATTCTTCTCTTTGTCACTGCTTCTGGTTTTACTTATTTATTTATTTTTTGGTACAGGGGATCAAATGACCTCATGCTTGCCAGACAGGTGCTTGTGCCGCTGAACTAAACCCCCAGCCCCACTGTTCCTGTTATTTAGTGTCTAACACAGGCAAATGGAATGCTTCAGTTTCAATAATAAGTTCACCAAGGCAAAACAAAGAAAACTTACTGATATGCTTTAATATTTTTTAGAAAGTAATTTTAAGAAAAAGGAACAAATTAAAAGCAGAAAAGCAGTGCTGGGTGTGCTGGCACATGCCTGTAATCCCACATGCAGGAGGCTGAGACAGGAGGATCACTGCGGGTTTGAAGCCAGCCTGGGCTACCTATAGCGAACTCAAGCCATCCTAAACTACACAGCAAGACTGTGTCCACCACCAAAGGGGGAAAAAAAAGGCAAAAGTAGAAAAGCAAAGGCTTCAAAAGTCTGACAAGCAAAGTCTGACAAGCATGATGCTCTGAAATGTTCCTGAACTTTATCTCCAAACGTTCATGTTTTAAACTAACAAGGTTCTTTGCCCTGCTCCCTGGCTTTAAAACTACAAAATCTGACAGGTTTTCTCTAACTAAAATAAGTCTATTATTTCTGCCCAGCCTTTCACCTGTATTAGTATTTCTGCTATGTTTTTGTTTTTGTTTTGAGACAGGGCCTCACCTATGTAGTTCAGGCTGGTCTTGAACTCACTATGTAGTCCAAACTGGCCTCAAACTTGTGGCAAACCTCCTGTCTCAGTCTCCTGAGTGCTGGCATTACAGGTGTGTGCCACCACACCAGACAGCACCTCTGCTATGAAAGAAATGAGAAAATTTTCTCAAAAAAACAAAAAAAATTTTTTTCCCCCTGAGTTTAAGAAAGCAATCTAGGTGCCACTGGAAATAAAAACATTAGCAAAAAGAAAACTATAACCATTAGTAATAAAGTCATCTCTGAAAAAATCAACATAATCTGAGTGGTTTGAAAGCTGGGTTAAATTTGTCAAACAGAATACCTACTATGAGCTCTTGGTCAAAGGAAATTGAGTTATCATTGAAAGTAATATTGTTCTCTGCATTTTCTTTTTTTTTTTTTTTTTTTTTTGGTACCAGGGATTGAACTTACGACCTTGTGCTCAAGAGGCAGGTGTTTATGCCACTGAGCTAAATCCCTGGCCCTGCAATATTGTTCTCTGAAAGGCATATGTGAGCTGTGTATCACCTGATCAAATATACTGTTCGATATTAATTAGAAAACACAACCAAACATTTTGGGGTGTCTGGAGGGGCTCAGGCTATCCCTCTTTCCTGGATCGGCACATGGAATGCAGGCAGGAATGTACTGAGAGCAGAGGAGGGCAGTTCCTAGCTTCCCCACCACGGTGCCCTGGTCCCCAGCAGCCCAGCACAGCGCAGCAAGCGGCAGAGCCTCTAAACCCCAGGGACCGGCCTGTGTGAGGGCGGCAGGGGACCAGTGCGAAATGTGAGCAGAAGAAAGCGCCTTCCCACACCCATTATTCACCGCAAACGCTTCACACAAGTTTACATTCTGTTTTTCTAATACTTTACCACTATGTAAAATTAAATCTTTTTACATGACATTCCTTTAACAATTTTATACAGTCACACAGTGTAATGCAGAAACATAGAAAAACTGCAGTCTTATCCTGTGAAGTCTTTCTTGACCAGTCCCTGTCCCTAAGAAATTCCATCACATTGCTCTGTTTTCTTCACAGAAACAAGTACAAGAATGAATGCTGCGAGTTTGCCAACTTTCTCAACACTTGCTCAAAATAAAGTAACTCAGCAAATAATAAGGTGGGGATGACAATTTCCTGACAACTGTGCCACTCGCCCCTCCCAGCACAGAGGACGTTCAATTACTACATGATCCCACAGGACCCCACTCTGACCCAGAATCCTGATCAGCAGGATTCCAGGGATCCAGAGTGAGCTGAAACCCATTGGCTTTCCTGGCATCAAGGCCAGACTTGACGGCTGAGCTAGACTCAGATCCCTCAACAGTGAACCTGAATGTGCCAGGTTCCTGTTCACACACACTTCATGGGAACTGAGCCTGTAATTTCAGGGTTAGGAATTTTTTTTTTTTTTGAGAAGGTCTATGTAGCTTAGGCTGGTCTTGAACTTGCAGGGATCCTACTGCTTCATCTCCTGAGTGCTGGGATTACAGGCATGGTGAGGATTTTAATTTCATACTCAATGTAGACCATAGGGAACTCTCTATACCCATTATAGGAAGACATATTACAGGAATTTCAAGTCTGTGGAAAGTCATCTAAAGTTTTAACTCTGGTCAGGATGAGGTACTGTTCCAACCTAAATTCCCTTCAGAACAACTTCTAAGAATGTCAAATCAAGGGAAAAAGAAGTTACCTCTGTCTTACTTCAAGGAAAAACAATACACAACAGAGGAAACAAGCTAACCTCAAAGTACTTTTCTGGATAAAGACAGAAGACATAATTTCTTTATTTAACACTTATAGATCTTCCAAAGAGAGGATATAATTTGAACCTTGTAAAACTTTTCCTTTTTCCCATAATTTCAGAAGACTATTCTCTGCCTGTCTTTCAGTAATAAAGATTTCTGCCCACCCCTAGACTATTCAATCCCCTTCATTTTTGAATCCTAGTCTGTTCATCAATTTCGCTTTAAAAGAGTACTAATTCACCCAAGTGTATACAAATTAAGTAACTAAGGGCATACTTATATGGATATTTTACCTCTTTTCCATTATTGTAGCCATAGACTAAGCCATGTATCCTCACACTATGACCATAAGAGATACAAATTTGAATCCATGTAATTTTCACAGGTCATTATTATGGCTTCTGTCTAGATGTCCCCTTAAAGCCATACATGGGGGTTTTTCAGAGGTGACTAAACCTAGAGTGTATGACTGATTCATGGTGCAATGCTAGGATTAAAGGTGCTAGGATAAAGGGTGAGTGACTAATAAATCAGTGCATGATTGCTTTGGTGCTGCCCTAATCCTGGTAGTCTAGATACAATATAAGGGACAGAAGGAGATTTGTCTTGTCCCCTGCCTGCTTTGCTACCTTCTGGGTGCTATGAATGGTTTCTCCTCTGCAGTGCCTGTCTGCTATGCCATTCTACCTTGGAACCAGCCACCTTTACTGAAACCTTTGGACTGAAACCTTTACAAACTGTGAGCTAAATAAATCTTTACTCCTTTAACTTTGGGTGTCATATATTTTGTCTCAGCTATGAGTGAATAAGATAGTTATGAAATATTCCTCTTTTAATTTTTTCATGAACTTAAAACTGTAAAAACCATTCTTAGTTTGTGGGCCATACAAAAAACAAGCAGTGAGTTAAATTCAACCCAAAGGCTGTAGTTTACCAAACCCTGATTTAGAAACCCCACACTATGAAAATCACTTTACTGAATAAATTATTGTACATAATTCTATTATTATTTGACTTGGACTTCTCTATCTCTCTTACTTTAATTTAAAAAGTGTAATGTATTTCAGTTATCTCTTTGTTCCATTGTAAAGATTTTCTTGCATCTGTCTTGGTCAGATGACAAATCCTTTATATAATATGGGGATTATTTACCTAAATATCTGAAAGTTTATATTTATATAATATTGTCCTTTCAAGGGCAATTTGTCTAGATCTCTGGTTATTATATTTTTCCCTTTGTTTCAAAGTAATAAGATCTATTTCTCACATCTTCCAATATCTTAGGTGCATGAATGATTTATTAAAAGAAGAAAACAGAGTTCAAGGCCAGCCTGAACTACATAGTGAGACCCTGTCTTAAAAAAAAAAAAAAAAAAAAAAAAAAAAAAAAAAAAAAAAAAAAAAAAAAAAAAAAAAAAAAAAAAAAAAAAAAAAAAAAAAAAAAAAAAAGACGAAGAAGAAGAAGAAGAAGAAAACAGAAAGAATAAACAGTCAAAAGAATTAGTGAAAGATGCTTCAGGGTAGAGATGAATGTAATTATCAATGCCTTTTAACAAATCTTATATCTCTAAAGGGGGTAAGAAAGTCACGCTTCTAAGATTAGGTACTGGTCAGTTACTGAGAAACAGGAAATAAATATGAAAGGGTATGAAAAAAAACTTTTTTGAAGAGTAAGACTATCTTCCCCTTAGAGACAGGAGATGATACACAGAACTCTCACGGGGTTGGTGTGAAGAGTTACTTGGTGGCCTCTTTGTCCTCTATCAGTTGAGAGATGAGGACATTACTCAAACTTCTCTAGGATAGACTGAGTTTACTATGTACACTAGACACTGTACCTGAAGATATCTGATCTAACAGATGGGTTCGCATCTCTTTTGCTAACATTTTTGAAGCTTGTCATTGGTACCGATGATCTGGGTCTCTCTACTGGCACAGTAAAGAATTATGTGGAAATTATACAGAGCATGTAGGTAAAAAATAGGGACTATCTGGATTTTCTGCTTTATATCTTCAGAGGAGTGTACACCCCTAATAAATGCCACATCTACACTGCTTTCTACCACTTGTCATAACCATGCTGGGCTTTTACACAGTACTACCACTGAGCTTGCTTGACAGGGCAGTGGCATAAGATACACACCAACTTTAAAATGAAATGATCCACTGAGAAAACAAAGCACATTTCTGTTCTTTACCTGTTTATATAAGCTTACAAGTCTTGCTCTTACTTTTCTGGCTAAAATTGAATGGAAATGCAAGCTTATTTTTTATATATTTGCTTGCAATCCTCCATTTTCAGACTTAGCAGGAAAAATGAAGTTGTGAACTTGCACTTTTAGCTTGTGAATTCCATGTAGATGATATACAATATGGTATTTATAAAAAGGAAAATTGTTTTCAATATGATTTATAAAATTAGTATTTCATACCTCATTAGGATCATGTTAAGAGCACTGCAGGACTTAATATGTCATCAAAAGATGAATAAAAGAAATATACTCAACCAATTTACTTTAACTCATTTGCTTTAGTGGATAGGCTTCTTTAAAGTATATGACGTTTCTGTGAAAATTAAGGCAAACAACAAATGTGGGATTTATGTTTCTAGTTTTGAAACAAAAAAGAGTGGATAACAACTTCAGTTGTTACCATTACTCATTTGTCTCACCAAGGTTCTGGCAGTATCTTTGTTTTCTAGGTACAGAATGTTCCTATATGAATTATGTGCATCTGTATCTTTGTTCCACACCAGTGACAGATAAGGTGTACTTAAGAAGGTATAACATTACATCTACGTAGTCTGTTGATTAATCTTGGTTGTCAACTTGATTGGACTGAGAAACACCCAGTACATTAGTAAAACACATTTCTTGGTGTGTCTGTGAGGATGGTATTATGGTTTGTGTTCAGATGGCTCCCCAAGCCTCATGTAATCATGGACACAGCTGAATCTGGCATTCGTGATTGTTTTGTTGTCTGGTGCTGGGATTGGTGGTGTGAGTGCTGCACCCACCCAGGGGTGGAGCTGGCATACAGTGTAAGGGTGGGGAAGAAGGTGTGTCTTCCCTCTTTAGCTCTGTTTGCGCTTGCTGTTTGCAGTGGCCATGAATGGTTGCCCTGCCATGCCATCCGGCCTTGGAGCCAACTGAGTATGGACTGAAACCCCCAAAACTGTAAGAAATAAACCTTCCCTTGCTTCATTTTGGGCATCAGGTATTCTGTCTCAACAATGAGAGAAAAGTAACCAAGACAGATGGAGTGGGGTCACTGCTGTGACTGTACCTCACCATGTGGTTCAAGAGCCTTTGGGAATCACTTATGGGAAGAGTTTGAAAGGTTCAGAGATGTCACCTGAATGTATAGAGCTGGAACACCTTAGGCTGTTCTGCATGGGAGATTCTGGCCAGAGCTCCAAAGACCAGAAAGTTGATAGAAAGCCTGCTTGTAAAGCCCAGGCTTGGGAGGTTTCTGCTGGGAAGAAGGACTGCATTGGCTGTTGGAGTCCAGATGATGTGTGTTATGGCTTGGCAGAAAGTTTGTCTGCGTTTTGTTCATGTCCAGAAACTTTGCCTGAGATTAAGATTAAGGACTGATTAATCTGGCAGAAGAAATTTCAAGGCAGTCAAACGCTGAGGCGGTGACATGGCTATTGTTGGGGGCTTTTATTTATTTTTAAAATTTTTTTTTTTTTGTGGCACCAGGGATCAAACTCACAACCTTGCGCCTGCCAGGCAGGCATTTAAGCCACTGAGCCAAACTCCCAGCCCTAGATTTTTGAGACAGAGTTGCACTGTGTAGTTCAGGCCAGCCTTGCACTCACATGGTAGCCCCAGCCAGCCTCGAACTCACAACATTCCTCCTACCTCAGCCTCCCAAGTGCTGGGTTTAAAGGCGTGTGCCATCATGCCCAGCTTGTTGGGGGCTTTTAGCCAGATTTATGTTGTGAATCAAGAGCAAAGAGCCCAGTGGGATGATTTAAAATATTGTGAGTTTGGCTAGAAAGGAAACTCCAGTAAAGCTGTGGACTGTAAAGACAGAGCTAAGATCCCCATTGAAACCCCCAAAACTGTAAGAAATAAACCTTCCTTTGTTTCACTTTGGCCATCAGGTATTTTGTCTCAACAACAAGAGAAAAGTACCCAAGACAGATGTTTTTGGAGATGTTTGGCATGTAGGACAACAAACCAAAGAGGGAGATCCACCCTGAATGTGGGAAGCTCCACTAGGAGGCTAGGGGCCTGAATAAAACAAAAGTGGAAGGAGGGGGAAGCCCATCAGCTTTGGCTCCTTCCCTCTTTATTTCCTGGCTACCATGAGGTAAGCAGCTCTCCTCTACCACACCCTGTAGCCATGATGTTTCCCTGCCTTACAACAGGCCTAAAACCAAAGGAGTCACCTGGTCACAGAATGAAACTTCTGAAACCATATGGCACAATAAACCTTTCCTCTCTTAAGTTGTTTTTCCTGTTACTTGTCACAGCAACAGAAAGCTGAATAAGATACTGGGTGAAATATGGCAGTTATCCCATCCAATACAGTTTCTTATATACTAAGACTTTAAAACACTATGCAGAAACAATGCTAATTGCTAGTCTTTAAAAAAGATATAAACAATAAGAAAACAATGGTCTTATATGTTAAAGCAAAAAGTACTTGAAGGAAGAAACCATACAAACTTGAAGAGTCTTCAAAACAAAGCTTTACCCTACATGGTCAAATGGGAAAAGGCCTGTAGAATTCTGAATCTATTAGGAGAGGGTAGAAATAGTTAAGTTTTACGTATTTCGCTCTGATTTGAAACATTTATACTTACATCTTGTCTTGGCCAGCACCAACTCGCAGAGTCAATCTGGGGATAACTGGACTTGGGGCTGGAACGACTGGCTCCACTTTTATCTGTGGAAGTTAGTATATTACAAGTCAATACAGTTTTTCCCCCTCTACAAAAGTGCCTACTAGTGTTTCTACTTCTCAGTCCTTACAAACTTAATAAACAAAGTTAAGCCACAAATATAGCTAAAATGCTAGACACAAAGACAATCTGGGATATTCTATGTTTTGTTCTCAATAACTGACGGCTGTCTTGCATCATGAGAAATTCTATGAACTTTAACCACAATTTGTAAATAGGGCAACTATTTCTGTTTTATTAGTTTGGGTTAATTTCTTGAGTTCCATTATACTGTTGGGATTTTTAAACAAAAATTCATATTTAGAGCATTTGGTAGAATATTTACATAATTGCCAGGTTTAACATAAATACAAAAACCTTTAATGATATTTTCCTTTTAAGAGAAAATGAACCTGTTTATGGGACTTGATAAATGTTGAATTCATTTAGTACATGAGAAAACTGAAATGCCAACTATAACTACAGCATTACACTATTCCATTTTTGGTTAGCAGTACAAAGATCTAAAATGCCATAAAATAAAAACCGAATTTCTTCTTACAAAGAACTTATAGTGATTCCTGAAAAAGTTGACAAATTCACAAATATTTGCGCTATTAGTTAGAAAGAAAATATAAAATTAAATATTAAAGAGTCTCCACAATTTTTCATTTGAACATCTTATGGTATAATAAATATTTTGAATAAGCTAAACAAAAACTCTGTGGCTCTGAATTATTACTTTTTGGTGTGATAATTTTGGTGCATGGGACTGTCCCAGGTACTGACAGTTTAATATTCATGGTCTTGGAATACTTTGCAAGAGCAGTTTACCGGTGGTCAATGACAACTAGCTGCAAATCACTGATTATGTATTTTAAGAATTAAATCATAATAGAAGTGTGTTGGTTTTAATATTACTCAGTACATTATATCATATAGTGATTTATACATGGATCAAATCCACTACTCTATCTTATGTATTTACGTATCTCCTCCAAGAGTTTTGTTTAACCCACCTTCATATCCAGACTGCTTTGACCATCCTCTTGCACAGTGCCTGGCATGTAGGAGGTGTCAATAAACATTATTGAATCAATACCTTATCCTGAACGTCCCCTCATCTCTCATGTCTCCTGATTATTCCTGTTCATCCATGACCAACCTAAAACTATCCTCCAGAGCACTAAGTGATACCAAAGGAAAATGTATACTTTCTACCATCAGTTTATTTGGATTTCCAATTCACTCACATATGGGCTGACGCCATGTCTGTTTTGTTTACTGCTATTTCCCAGTGTCTATTAAATGCTTAAGCCACATTTAAAGCACGAATATGAAGCAATGAATCTAAAACTTTATCAAGACCATTGGCTTTTTGCTTAGCAGACTCCACAGGAAGAAGTACTGAGGCCATTAGGCAAGACAACTTCAGCTCCTTTCAAACAGACTTTTCTGCATCCTCAATTATAACTACAGCCTATTTCCTCTAATTTTTAAAGAATATTATTCATTTGTTAGCTTAATTATTTACAGTATCCTCAATCTATCTGGTCAGTTATTTTTAATCTACTTTTCAAATGTGTTCAACTCTATCTTAAAAAATTACCTTCCCTTTAATCTCTGCCTAACAACCTCTCACGTTTTTCAGTCTTCATTATTCCTTTATTCACTTCACTGTTTCTTCACTTATTATTCATTCCTCAACCCATACCAATCCAGTTTCTTCCCCAACCAGGTCATTAAAACCACTCTTTATAGACACTAATTACTTCCTGATGACCCAATATGTTTTCCATTATAGGTCTCATACACTTCTTCCTTTTCTTTATAAAGTTCTTTACTTTTGCATAATCTTATTTGTTCCTCTCATCATTTGAGCTTCTTTTGGAATCCCATCCATTTCCACGGTTTCAAATGTGAGTTTTAAATATGTTATGTCTTCAAAATTTCCCTTTCTAGACTATCCCTGATTGAACCTTGGACCAAAACGTAAGGTTGTCTATTGAAAATTTTCTAGAAGATATCCTGTAGGTATTTCATGTCATAATATACAGTTTTTTTACAATTTTTTTTGGAGTGCTATGGATTGAACTGAGGGCCTCATGCATGCTAGGCAAGTACACTATAACGTAAATCTTAATTTATCAAAGTTCTCACAAAAGGCTGTTTATTCAATATTCTCACTTATGGCTGAGGTGTCTTTCATTTGCCCAGTTCCACAATACAATACAGTAGATTTTTCTCAAGGCCCCAGAGGGTCAAAAGTCTCTAGATGGGGTAGAGCAAGACCCATGTGTTAACTACGTGGGTTTTTTGTTCTTTGTGTTCACTTCCTCCTCTTGGGGGGTGGATGACAAAGCATTTCATAGTTAAGCAGACCTGAAAACCAAGGGTCCAGTCTGTATTTCGTACACTCCTATACTTTTGTCACTTTTTATGTTATCTGTAGGAGAATAAACAAATACAACCAAAATTAATAAACATTTAAAATCCAATTACACTTTGCCAGGTATTGTACTTATTTTCCAAATGTTTATGACATTTAGATTTTTTTAACAAGTATGTGGGGCAGATATGGGTTTTGTTCTATAGGTAAATTGATCATATATAGGAACAACTTTTCCTTTTTTTCTTCATTCATTTTGTGTTTCCCATTTTATTTGAAGGTTATGCAAACAGCAAAACTATGATTGAATATGGTCTTTTTAAAGAGGGTCCAGGGCTAGGGATTTAGCTCAGTGGTGTAAGTGCCTGCCTTGCAAGCACGAGGTCATGAGTTTGATCCCAGGTACAAAAAAAAAAAAAAAAAACAAAGCCCAAAAATTGTATACATTATGCAAATTTCCTATATTTGTTTGATTCTAAAAATTTTAGGTTTGCACATTCATAGTTGAGGAGGTATTAGGAGTATTTCTTTTAAAATTAACTTTTAAACTGATAAATAAAAACAAAAAATTCTACGAACTTATGGGGTACCATGTGATATTTTAATACATGCATACACTGGGTAGTATTTACATCAACTTAAACATGTCTCTATTCAAATATTTACATTTCTCTATTTTTTTAAAAATTTTTTGCAGTATTGGGGATTGAACACAGGGCCTCATGCATGGTAGGCAAGCACTCTAACACTGAGCTATACATCCAGTCCCATTTGTTATTTCTTTATAGTGAAAACGTTCAAAGTTCTTTTGTTTAGCTTTTTGAAATATATAACACATTATCATTGTCTATAGCCACCCTACTATGCAGCAGTAGATCAGAACTTCTTGCTCAGTAATACTTATTCCTTCAATTCATAATACCATTATTTGAACACTTAATACTTTGTAAAGCTTTTATTTAATTAAAGCTGTTCCCCTTTGTTTAAAAATTCTGCTTTATTATTAATTTGCTTTGGAATGTGTGTTTGGCCCATTTCTTTACCACACTACACAGTAATTGTAACTTACACTTGTACACTATTTCATCAAATATGTCCCATAACATGTATACATTATCCAACTTGATCTTCACAACTCTATAATGTAGGAGTGGGATGTATTACCATCCCCACACAATGAAGGGCTCAGGAAAATTAAATGGTCTCTCCAGAGTTACAGAGTTAGTAAATAAATAGCCTAAATTCAGGCCTCCTGACACCAAATTCATCTTTTCCACCATATGGGTTCTTGATTCTTTATACGGAACTGTTTACTTTTTTTGCGAAGGTTTCTTATGATAAATTACATATTCTTTGACATGGCTACCATTAGTTGTAAAGTGGAAGGCTAATTTATATGGAAATTGAGATAAATTTTGCCATTTAACTAAACTAGTTGAGTTTTTGATGCTGTCTTAAATGACCTGGCAGGGCAAATGAATCAACTTATGACCTATTACTTAAAAACTTAAATGATAAGAAATAAGCAAACAAAAATGTTGATATACTTTGTAAGTCACTAAAGATGGTATAAATGTGCCCTGAAAACAAGTATTCACTCAACTGACTGAATTAAAGAATAATTCTGCTACCTCAGCTCAGAGTTTTATCTGTAATTACAGTGACCAAATCATCCAAACAGAGACACCTCTGGAAAGGAAGAGGGAGCCATTAATTATGCCATAAGACAGATGTAAACTAGGATTGCTTCAGGCAAAGTAGAACAAATAGTAACTGCCTAAAAACTACAAAAGCACTTTGATTTTATTCTTGAGAAAATTAAATAGATTTAACTTGAAAATACTCAAAGGAGTGTAGGAAAAAATCAATAAATTTTTTTAAAAAAGGAAAAGATTAATGAGGATACTAATACTATAGATATAGAACATACAATTTCTGAATAAAAATTTCTTCCCAGATTTTAATGTTAACTTTGTCCTCTTACAGAAATACAGAGAAACTTTCTACAAATACAGTATAAAATAATGTCTTATGTCTATTTCCCAGGAAGAAACAAACTAAATGACAGTTACTTTGATTACTTAAATATGACACATGCCATCTTTTAATGGCATGAAGCCAAATCTTGGGACCACCTGAGTTTGTAAGGGTTAAAATAAAAGAACAGCACTTTAGAGTAATGCTGAGAATTGGGCCGAGCAGAAGAGCATTTACAGTGGATTACTAAGCTTCCCAATTCACCAAAGAGGTAAAGTCCAGCAATATAAGACTCCTTTGTAGCTAACTAAAAATACATTGTCAGTGGATTTGTCCAGTTTTATGTATAAGCAATACTTCTTTCACCTGAACTAATACTAGTAGTCATATAAGCCCCTTATTGCCATGTGCTGCATTTTTTTTGCTAATCTTCAAGGATTTAGCTTCTTTGCCACATACCTCAGGGCACCAACTGATAAAGCTCTAACTCTCCATTTTTCCAGGACACCAACAGTGCGGCCTTGCAAAAAATGAAAATCGCTCAAGAGATTTAAAGGGGAAATTTATTTTTAAAATCCTGACTTGAAGCAAAGAGGTGGATTTTTAAAAAGCTTATCTATAAAGAATCAGTTTAAATTTAAATTCTATCTTGGAACTCTTTCATGCATTCCAGCTTTAAAGTTTATCTTTTGACAGGGACTTTCTACAAAGGTAATGGGCAGCTTTGTCAATATAATCTGTGCAAGGTTTAAAAAAAAATTTTTTTTAATGTTAAAGCCCTTTCATTAAAAAAAAAAAAACCATATATATGTATTAGTTGGGGTAGTAGCAAGTTTAGCAAGCACTAGTTCAGATTCCCATCTACTCTGTTATGTCAAAAAATAACCCATAGATACTGCTGATGAATAGTCAAATTTAATCACCTAACATTTTGGATGAGAAGCTATGACTGTTAACTTTTTTGCTGTCTTTCTTAGCACAATTAAGGTCTTCACATTAATTCCTTTTAGAAACAGTCTCACAAAACACTGATTTGTTGTTTAAAATATTAACAAGACAGAAGGTGCCTGGTTGTGCTTAATGATAACAAGTGGTGTCCAGCATGGACACACAGCTGTTGGCCAATGCTTGGCATACATTCATGTGACCACAACCTCTCAATTCACAATACTTGATGAAAAATTAAGTTACCTTTTTCCTCTTAGAATAGACAGGAAAAAAAGGAAAGGAACACTTCTCCCTTTTACTGCGCTATTTTATTTACTGAAAACACTTTATCTCATATGATAGCTGATGAGTAAAGACTAAAATGAGTCTACATTCCTTTGAATAGAAGATGAACATCTTTTATTAATGCGATAAACCAGTGAAAGTATTTATCACTCTCTACACTGTTTAAATTCAATAAAAGACTAAAAGCAAATTTTAAAGGATTTGGGGATAAAGAAACATCAAAATTTTTACTTGTTCAGATTACTAATGTCATTAAGGCTTTGGGACCATCTCTTTCTTGTTCTTTAAAACATGGCAGTTAAACAGGAACACTCTAAGGTTTCTTCAAAGACTAAAATTTTACCAAGCCATGCTGTCACCTTAGTCCTGAATGCTAACTCTTCTTACCCATCTCACTAGCGTGTTGTGCTTAGACACATGGAACAGTGACTGGCCTGGGAAGCCTGCGTCAGGTGGTAAAGAACCAGGCTTCGGTGGGACACACCTAGCCATGTCACAGCTCTTCCACTCACAGTCGCCAGCCATCACTCAACCTTTCCGTGCAATTTTTTCAGCTGTAAAATAGGAATGGCAATACCAAGTCCCCAGAGCTGCTTAGATAATTAAATAAGGGGGTCTGGCAGGCCTGGCACTTGAATGCACTCAGTAAGTGATAGTGGGGAAAATAACTTACCATCTAGGTGAGTTCATTCAATAGCTTAAGTAGGCTCAAGTGAAAGAATTCATCAAAATCAGTGGTATACAACTTTGGGAATCTCTTGTAAGGTATTATGGACTTCCCATCATAAACAACTTTTTATACATGAGATTATCAACATTATGTATTTGTAAATAAATTTTGAATTGTCAGCTATTTACTCATCTTAAATGACACAACCTAGTGTTTGTTATGAGAAGACAGAGAAGGCCTTTTATGCCAACATATTAGAGAAGATATGAAACTATTCATAAAAAAGGTAAACTATACTTTATAATGATGCTGGTATTGAACAAGAGGCAGAAGTGGAGGCAAGGAAGTAAAGGTCTGACAGGCTGAGCTTTCATGAATAGTCCTCAAGTGGTAAGGCTGGAATTTCTACCTGTGAAGGCCAAAACCTGTGCCTACTGTGGGACACTGGTGGTTCTATTTATCTACAGATGGTAATGGCATAATTTGGGGATGAAATGCTACTGTGCTATCCAGATCATATTCAAATAAATATATTCAAATATAAAAACATAATCTTGCCAGCTACTTGGCAGGCTGAGGCAGGAGGATCACAAGTTAGAGGCCAGTCTAGGAACTTAGCCAGATCTTGTCCAAAAATAAACAAAAAGGGTGGGGGATATAGCTCAGTGGTAGTAGAGTGCTTGCCTAGCATGTGTGAGCCTGTGTTTGCTCTTCGACACACAAAAACAAACTACATTCCCGTTTGACACATGGGTTGTGGTTTATTTGCTATTTAAGATTGTAGACACAGTTCTCCATGGCAGAATGCTTGTATAGCATGTGAGGAGGCCCAGCGTTCTATTCCTAGCACCATGGAAAACCTCAAACATGACCAACAGCAGATTACAGGTACAAATGTCCAATCCCAATAATGTAAATAATATGTTTTCTTATTTATTTTTTCACAATGATTCTCCATCCAAAATGCACTTAAAATATCAAGAGTAATTTTTAATTAAAATAATCCTGTGCATTTATCTAAACTCACAAGATCCATGGTTTAAAATACACTATTATGCAATATATACACTGACATGCATAGAAAAAGAAATTATAAGGAAAATTTTAAACTGCTCTGAAATGTACCATCAGGTTCATCAGTGCTAAAGCTATTATGGTGCATTTACATCTGGTTAACCTAACTGCTCTTAGCATGGTTTTCTTTAAAAGCTAGTTTGGTGTCATTTTAAGTAAGTGACAGATCAGACTAACATTGACTAATGCTTATTACTCCCCACGAAGGGGAACTAAAAGTGTGCACACACTATTTCATTTATGTCTTTTTTTATTTGTTTTCTGAGACAGGGTCTCATGTTGGCCTTGAACTCACTGTGTAGCCAAGGCTGGCTTTGAATTCATAATACTTCTGTCTCAGCCTCTCAAGTGGTGGGACTACAAGTGCGCACCACCATGGCTGGCTTCACTTATATCCATCCCCTTCCCTCCCCTTTTCAGATAGGGCCTCCCTTATTTCAGGCTAGCCTTGGACTGGTCTAGAACTCCTGTCCATCTTCCTGCCTCAGTCTTCCCAGTGCTGGGATTATAGGTGTGTGCCACCATGCCCAGCTCCCATTTTCAACAATGTAGGAAAGCATAGACATATCAATTATAGCATCTTGATGGTCTGGACTGAAATTCTGACTCTGTTCAGTTACTTACTATGTATGCTATCTTGATCAAATATTTTCCTCTTTTTAAGCCTCAATTATTAAAATAATGATCATTATAGTGTCCACCTCAGCTGCAGGAAGGGCTTGTACTCAGTGTGGTATTCAGCACATAACAATTAATCAATGTTAGCTGCAATATTACTATTTTGCTATCAATCTCTCTGAAGATTATTTCAGGGTTAAATAAGCAAAAAGAGCTTTCCAGGCTCTTACCCCAGGTGTGCTGCATTCCAAAGCCCAAAACTCCCTTCATTCACTAGCCAAACTCTTGTGTAATGAGGGGACTCTTCACTCATCCCTGGTACTGAGGGACCAGTATGCAGTGCAAAATAAATGTGGGGAGATTTTTAAATTTAACTTTATTGCTTTTGTCGTGGATACATACGAAAACTCATTGGTCACAGGTGTACCACAATTCAGGCATACCTACAATAACCCATTTTGCTTGATATTTGGGGCTGCAAACAGAGAAGTCTAATGTATACACTACTATGTACTCCCTGTCAATGGCACTGCCCTTTATTCTTTCGTCTCTCTATAAAGGAGTACACTTTCAAAGTAATACTAAGAAAACAAAAAAAATTTTTTTTTGGTACCGGGGATCAAACTCAAGACCTCATGCTTGCTAGACAGGAACTTCAGACCACTGAGGTAAATCCCCAGCCCGAAAACAATTTTTTTAAAAGGGTATAATGACAGCTGTTTCACCTATACTAACAGATTGGCTACTATAGTCCTAAGAAGTGGCAAACTTTTACCTTCTACAATTTTACTGGTTGATTCAAAATGGAATGATAACCCCACCATCAACACCACCATCAATGCCACTTACTGAGAAGGTATCCGATTAAGTGCCAGCTGTCGTAGTGTGCATGTCTCATATGTTATCTCACCTGATCCTCCTATCAGCACCATGCCTGGTTTCACAAAAGCCAGAATTTGAATTCACCTCTAACTCCACAGGCAGTATTATTATGTTAGAGTCTTGTAAGATATGTGACAACACAGTTAAAATTTTATTTTTTGTCATTTTTCTCATCCATAACCCATCAAGACTGATGCCAGGTCCTGTATCCTCTGCCAGGTGAAATTTGTGCTACTAAGCTTCCCACCGAGGCAGTCGGAGAGACTTTTCCTTCTCAAAGCCCTGGACCGCTGGCTATTACAAACCTGATCTGATGGGCTTCACTCAAATTCATAACCACTGACTTTCCAAAGCTAAGATGGTGATGAAAGCAACAGCCCCATGTTGGATTTACTGAGCATTCAGCTGTGAGGTTGCTGGGTACATGATGGATACATGACTCGTCGTCTGACAAAATCTCTAATAGTAACCGTCTCAGAACGTGAAGCACGTCTGTGGGGTAATGACTGGCCCTTCCTGGGTGTGGCCGTGATCCTGGACAAGTCACTCCTTGGGTCAGTTTCTCACTCATAATACTGATGCCAGTACCTGCTAGAGCTATGTCGTAGGTAGGTTAGGATAAGAAAATATAGTGTATGGGAATGCTTTAAAACCCAAGGAGTGGTACATAAAAATAACATAACAGGATAATGAAAATGATTTCTTTTTTTTGATACCGGGGATTGAACGGGGATCGAACTAACAACCTCGTGCCTGTCAGGCAGGCACTTAGGCCACTGAGCTAAAGACCCAGCCCTACTTTTTGAGACAGGGTTTCACTATGCAGTTCAGGTTGGCCTTGAAGTCACTTTGTATCCCAGGCTGGTCTTGAACTCACAACAATTCTCCTGCTTCAGCCTCCTGAGTGCTGGGATTAAAGGCATGTGCCACCACACCCAGCTGAAAATGATTTTTTAAATGGAAATAAAAGTTGGGTTTCTGTGTCTTGTTAACTTGTCTATTTCAATTATTTGACATCAAAACTAACATTCAACTTTTTTATAATTCAGAAAAGCTGAAGAAGTCAAAGAATAAAGTTAGGCAGAAAAATGTGAGAGGTGCCATCACTGTTGTCACCAAAACTAATTTTTCTAGGTAAGCCTGAAGGTAAAAATATTGCAAAACTACTGGTAATAAATCTGTTGTAGGTGCACTACACAATATTTAGTATGGGAAAATAATTACCAGGTATTATCTTTGCTGTGAAGCTTAAACGAAGAGGATTGTTTCTTGGGGCCAGGGAAAGAATCTCTGAGGAGCACTACAGATGGTACATGAATACTGAGTCACTTCTTCAGGAAGTTTAAAAGACATTTTTAAATTAACCAACCAACTGCTACAATAATCTTGAGTCATAGAGGAAGAGCAAATTTATAAGAGCAGAGGATACATACTATGCTCACAGGATGTGACTCTTGGTTCCTATAAAAACCAGAGCATTTGATCAGTTTCTCCAGAAGGACTCAATGGAAGTGTGATTTACTGACTTGATAAAACATCTCTACTACATGGAACTGCTTTTGCTCACTAAAAAGATTGCTAGGTCAGCCTTGATGCTTCAGCTAGATACTCCAATGTAAGTTAAAGCAAAAAATGGGAGGAATAGGCATGTACGACAGGTAACCTCATAACTAGATAAAGCACAGAACAGTTCTCCAGAAAGCTGACTTAATAGTCCTTTCCTGGACCTAGCTATTCTTCTTCTTTTTGTACCAGAAATTGAACTCAGGACCTTGCGCTTGCCAGCTTTGCTATTCTCTCAAAGGAGGAATATAGTTTCACGAGCTTAGAAAAATGGATGCTTTTTCTCATATCTAATAGTAAGTATAAAATATTTAGTATGTAGTACACTTGATAATTAACAAAAATAATCACAGGTTTAGGTTTCAGATTTTAAAAATTTCTGGAGTTTATCAGAGTTAATAGTTTATAGTCTATGATTAGATACTTCTTAAACTATGCATTTTAAATATCTTTTAGTGCATATGGGCTTGATTACAAGTTTATGGGCTTTGAAATTAAAAATGAAAACAAAATTTTTTTTGGTCTTTTTTGAGGCAGGGTTTCAGTATATGGTTTAGGCTGGCCTTGAACTCATTTTGTAATCCAGGCTAGCCTTGGACTTGTGGCAATCCTCCTGCCTCAGCCTCCCGAGTGCTGGGATTACACACCTGTGCCACCACACCTAGCTTAAAATGAAATTTTGTAACCTCATTACAAACATATTTCTGCAGGTGATTTATATCCAGAATACAGATATAATTGCTGGCTTTGATTACCTGTATTTTTCACTAGGACTTTGCTCAGCTAGTGTCGAAAATGATAAACTGCTTACTTTTTCATGCTTGTGTTTCTCCTTTTCTTTTTCTCTCTTCTCTCTCTCCTTCTTTTCTTTCTCTCTTTCCTTCTCTTTCTTCTCCTTTTCCTTTTCTTTCTCTTTTTTTTTCTTCTTCTCCTTTTTGTCTTTTTTCCTTTCTTTCTCCTTAGGTTTCTCTTTTTCCTCAAACAGTTTTTCCGGGAGCAGGGGTGACAATACAGGCAGCAGGGAGGAAACCCTCACTGCCGAAGCAGGGCTGAACAGAGGCACAGTCATGTCTTTTGGGGGCAATACGAGTGGCGTTGATGGTGCCTTCATCTTATCTTCTCGCCCTTTTTCTTTAGCTCTTTCTTTTTCTCTCTTATCTTTATCTTTTTTACCTTTTTCCCTGTCTTTCTTCTTATCTTTATGCTTCTCCTTCTCCTTCCTCACAATTCCATCTTTCAATCTCACTTTTGGATCAACATCTTCAAATTCTTTTATTTTAAACTTATAGGGATCCAGATCTTCATCTTTAAGGAATTCCTTCCATGGGTATTTTGTTTCCTTGCCAGCTTCCTTTTCTTTCTCTTTTACTTTATCCTTCTCTTTACTTTTTTCTTTGTTTTTATCTTTTTCCCTCTCCTTATCTCTCTGCTTTTCTTTCTTTTTTAATTTAGTCTTTAGCTCTTTTTTCAACTTCTTCTTTACCTCCACAGAGGCAGGCAGCTTGGTTTTCTCCTCATATACTTTGTGGAGAGGCTCAGGAGTGGGAGGAGAAACTGATGGTGAAGAGATGTAAGGGAAGTTGGCAGGCATAGTGGAAGGTGTGGCCAGTTTTGCCTTCCGTACAACCTCATCGATTGAGGCATCCATTGTCCATGAGTTATCAGAACTTGAAGTTCCACCTGAAAGAGGCAGAGGAGTGGACCCTGACTTTGTGAAATTGTTTGAGGAAGTGGAAGCTTTTGGAGTGGTACACTCCGAACCTGAAATTCTCTTAGGGCTGGTAAAAATGTCTCCTTCAGACTCTGACCCAGAAGAAAACTCAAAAGGATCTGGCTCCCGCTCAGCACAGGCTCGTGCAATCACAGCATTAATAGAGTCATCAATTGTTTTATCAGTTACAACAGCCTTTTTCGGCTGAGTCTCATTATTCAGTTTCCCAGCATCAGGAGGAGTCTGTGTTTGTTTCACTGGGATAGTCTCTTTACTAATTTTTTCATTTATGGTAGCTGAAGGAGTCCTATTTGGTGTTTCGGGTCTGACAGGTAGTTGGGGAATATGAGTCATAGTTTTGGGGCTCTTGGGACTTTTGGGGCTCTTGGAACGTCCAGGTGATTTCTTTTCTTTGGATACAGTTTTCGGTGACCGAATGGGACTTCCGACTATTGCTGGTGATGGGGTAGTTTTAGGTGATTTAGTTTTCTGTCCTGGAGAAGTAGTTTTGGTCTTTGTTTTAGGTGTGAATGCCTTTGTTTCTAATGGTTTTGCAGTTGGAATTTGTGATTTTGCTACTGGAGCCAACATTGGCGGCTCAGGTGATGGAGGTGCTAGGTCAGCGCTGTCCTGCACATGAACTGGAGAAAGCATTGGTGGAATCTTCTGCGTATTTATTGAGCTGAGTGGTTCTCGAGCTTCCAATAATACTACGTCTAGGGTGTCTCCTTTAGTGCTTAACAGTCGTGGTCGCTTCATGGCAGGCATCTCTTCAGCTTCAGGACTGTCCAATGGTCTCTTACCCAAAAAATTCTCGTCATTAATAATTTCCTCTTCCTCCAATTCATCATCTTCCTCCAAGGGAACCTGCATCGCTTCTGCTGATGTGCCCCCATCAGTGGGTACCTGCTCTTCTTCTTCCTCTGGTAAAGGGAGAAAAAAGGAAGACTATTAGAATGCAACAAAAGCTTAGAAAAAAATGTAATTCTTCAAACAGAATTTCTAGAAAGGAAATTACTGAATATGTAGAGTGAAGCAGTTAAATTTTCAAGGATCTTTCCAACTTCTGTGAATCATGCTTTAAGACTGGCAATTATTAATAGCATATGTACAAAAGGATTGAAGTCTTTTCAAGTGATCTGGTCCTAACTTTAGGATCTGGACTTTGCCAAGCATCTCCAACTGTCTCCTCCTCCTTAATTCTTTTCCTGACTTGAGTAAATACTCTCTATTTTCATATTACTCTTGTGTGTTTCCCTCCCTTTCTGTCTTCTAAAAATCAAGAGATATGTTACTATGTGACTACTCATCCTCAAAAATGAGAGAAAGGTATACTCTTTCAGGGCTTTTGTAAAATTTCAGTTCCCTAGACACAATATGTATCCTACTTACCATGTCTTTTATCTTGCTTGATGCAGGCTGCTGGAGAGGCTGTACTGTACAACGCTGTACATTTGGTTTCAATGTTTGAAAAATCACTGGTAACTACATTTCAGCTAGCAGAGCAATGGGCCTAAGGCAATCTCTCAATCTCTTCAAGTCTGTGTCTTGAGATTTAAAAAGGACTGTTACTTGCCCTGAACACTTGACTGAGTTCTTATAAGATCATATTATTTACTTTTACATAAATTAATCATATAATGCAAAATGAGAAAGGCTGAAAGAGTTACAGGAATAATTCATGACCTAAAAGAATTCAGTTTCTTGGGGGGAAAAGAATGTATGTGTGTAACACAGAGTGAATAGGGCCAGAGACAGATAAAAGTGCTACACGAGTCAAAGGAGAAGGAGAGATTACTGCAATGTCAAGTATATGGAAAAGACTTTAGTAATTATGTAGGGTGTGGAATAGTTGGAGCTGGAGTGGTGTGAAGTTCAGGATAAAGGACAGGAAATAGGTCACAGGGAGTAGATAAGCATCATGGATAATCTGTCTAGAAAGTGGGGTGTAAGATGGGACCTAATAGTAAGAAAGTTTAGTAAAATTATGTCTAAATCCTATGACTCTGAATTCTAGAAAAAGGAAATGACCTCTATTTCTTTGCTAGTTTGGGTCTAGTGAAGCTTTTAGGCAATGGAGAAAAAAGTATATATATTAGAAAGACCACACAAGCAGGAACATGATAGGTGGATTCGGATGAGAGGTAACAGATCCTAAAGAAAAAAAAACAGGTGAAGGGTTACTGAGATGATTTAGGGAACAGGCAACAAGAGTCTAAACTTGAACAGTGGTAACAATAGGAAGCAAAAGAGGTAAGTGATGCTTTAAAAATAAAACAGACAGAATCTGATAAATGATCAGGTATGGGTAAAGGAAAGATTCAAATACAGTTTAAGACTTTGAGGGCTAGAGAGTGATAAAGGTTCACAAGGAATATCTACCTGTAAAAATAGAAGGATAAAGAACTAAAGAAAAATATGGAGGATCAAGCATTAAAGGGATCAAAGAAGCAACAGTTTTAAAAAGGAAGCCTAGTGAACAAAGTCAGTGCTTTCTAGGTCCATGACACTGGAGACTAATAGCAAAAGTTACACAAAATAAGCATTAGGAGGTGATTGACAGTGAATGGATGAGATGGTATATATGAAAGCATTCTGTAAGCTAGAAAGCACAATGTAAGTTCAATGCCATGATTACTGCTGTCATTGCCTGAAAGTGACACGTTCTTCATCCAGCACACACAGACGTCACTCTAGACTATTTTTCCCAATTCCCCTCCAAATTTGAATTGTGGACACAAGTTTTGAATTATTTCCTTTACTGTGCTTTCCCTATGACTGCTGTCTTCCTAGTTCCAAGATAATTCTCAATGTCTCTTCTCTATACAGCTGCCAAGAATCTAACTAGTTCCTGTTTCCAGGCACCTTTCTCAGAACTCGTTTTCACCTTGCCTCATGTGCTCTTCTGAATACAAAAATTGGAGTGTGTGGCTTCCCATTTTACAACTCTTCATCGTCCCATCAGAAGTGATTTGTAAAGGGCATCACCTCGGAGCCTGAGGGTTTTGTGGATCCCCTTCTGAGGCTTCTGCACACTGCAGACATGGTCTCTTGTTTTTATTAAGTGGAAGAGTTACCTTAACGCTGCGATGGGGTGAAGGACTGCGAAAGGATGAGAAAATAAAGAGACAAAACTGGAGTCAGGTGGAGTCCTTATCCTCCTGAGGGGAGGAAAGGTACTGGCCCCTCACTGCAGGGGCGTTTATTTATACCTTTTAGCAACTTATGTCACATGACACTCTGTTATCCTAGCAACCCACTGTTAGGATTATCTTGGGGCTAGGAGTTCTCTGGGCTGAAACAGCTTCTTCACGTGGTTTGCCCTGGGCGCTCTTTGTTCTTGGGATGGTCATGCTCCAGCCTTGCACGTGTAGTTGATTTCCAGCTTCAACAGCTCCCAACACCTTTTGGTACTTACTTCTAAGGTTATCTTGTTTTATATGCTGAGCTCCCACACAAGCTTTGTTGTGAGGTTAAAACTTGTTTGAAAATCACTATTCTAGGCTAAGAAGTCCAACTTCCCTGGCACGGCTGATAAAGGCATTCCATAATCCAGTTCGGTAAGTAACCTCATCATTCACAGCAAGCACCAATGCACCACCCACTCCAGCCTAACACACACAGGGCTGTATCACCCTTCTGTGCTCCTGCACAGGAAACTCCCTCTGTCTGTAATGTCTCTGCCCCTCTGACGTGTGCTACGTCTTCTAAGAAGACGCTCACCAAATGTTGTTCTTCTAACACTTTTTCTTAACGATGAGTAATGGCTACTCACACCTTTGGATTCTACATGCAATAAAGAAAGCCTAGAACAGTGAACCTTTTAGAGACAACCACCAAACTGCAACCTAAAGCCCACTCATTTATCGCAAAGTGCCAACACTGCAATTAAAATTGAATACTGATGCTTTAGTTTAGAAAAAACAACTCTACATTAACATCCTTTGTCTTAAAAGAAAAACACAATAGTATGTGTGCCATAGGGTCACCACCACTGGGCTAGAATATTTACTGTATGTCCCTTTCCTGTCCTAGACATACCGTGTTCAGATCACTGATTCTTCCCTCCTCACTCTTAGAGGAGAATGACAGGATGGACTTAGAATCTGCTCCACTGCTAACAGGTAAGCATACAAAAATCAGAAAGAGGAGAGCTTCAGGATATTTTCCAAGTGACTGAAAGTTTTAGAACACTTATTGGTATCATATTTTTAAATTTCAAAGAGACTTTTCTTACTGTGGAGAGGATCATAAATCCCAGGGATGCCAAGGCAGGGAAAGTTCTGCCCCAGAGTCCGTAACAGGCCTGTAGGATATATTAACACGTGCTTTGTCTCCTAAACCTGGAGACTAATTTGGATGTGGATTAGTTCTGAGAGTCAGTGCCCTTGACAGCACTTTAGCAAGGTCATGGGAGAGCACAGGGAAACTGTTCTAGCACAAGTGGTTCCTGCACAGGGGGAACCCTGGATTAGAAAGATAGTTCCAGTTCCTCCAGATGTAAGGCTTGTTTTAAAATAAATCAGGACTTGAAAATTAATGTTTTCTACATCATATGTATGAAACTGAGTTATTTTACTATTGTGATGGTTAGAATTGGTAAGATGGCTACCAGAGAGGTAACTGAATTGATGTACATAAAAATAAGTATTTTTAAAAAATCTATCATTTGCTTTTTCCATTTGGGTTTTACTGTATTTGTAGATGGCTTGCTTGTTTTTGAGCCTGACATAAGTGATATTATACTATAATGTCTGGCAGCTTCTTTGATTCAACATTATGTTTTCTGAGATTCACTCAAGTTGATACATCTTCACTATTGTAAAAATGCTGGACACTTACTAATCCATTCTCTGGGGAGGGAAGTTTTCCACTTGAATGAACATATTTTATTTTACAACTTAAAACAAATAAATACAATTGATCTAGTTTATGCCTGCTCATATGGAAACTTGGTAGATGGTTATGCATGAGTTTCTGGCTTTTTATTGTGTGGATAATTTTAATTCTATGTTCTAAGAGTTTGCAATAAGATAACTGTATTACAGCTACTGGATGGCTTGCCCTTTACTTGGGGTGAAGGTTAATTTCAGATTGACAAGAATGGATTGCAACAAAGTATTCCTTGCAGGCATGTGTGTAATAAGCACCACTTACTAATAATCTATAAAATATCCTGTGTTTAAACATTTTCCTGCAGTCTTCTGTGGAAATAGTTTTACCACAAAATTACATGATTCTCAATAGAAGCCTGCAGTCTTCTGTGGAAATAGTTTTACTACAAAATTACATGATTCTCAATAGAAGTTAAACATAGCATTGATATTTGACATAATTTTTATTGCTTCAGTGCTTTGAAATCAGAGGAAAGGACTCTTTTGTACATATGTGATGAACAAGTACTAGAGAAAACACCAGTTCAAGGAAAATACATTTTCAGTTGTTAGATATTTAAGTAAGTTCTTCAGCTTCTTAGAGCTTTATCTCTTGACCCAACAAATGTGGATATTATCATCATTCATGGTGAACATAGTGAAAATTAATCATGGAAGTACTGAAACTTCTGAATAGTAGTACTGGTCAATAATAGAGGTATCTTGTGAAGTTAACCTCACAATCTTTTTTGAGAAGATTAAAAAATAAACAAAAATTATCCTTTCTATAACACTGTAAAACCACCTAACGACAGCACAAGTTCAGGAATTTAGCACCCACGAGTCGAAACAGATAACCACCTCAACTATCTGCACTAGTGACTATTCTGCAATGAAGAAGGTCAAGAGTTCCTGAGGAGACTTTTTTTTTTCTTGGCAGTACTAGAACTGAACCCAGGGCCTTTGCACTGAGCCATATCCTCAGGCCCTTTCTAAATTTTTTATCTCTCAGGTCTTGCTAATCACTAAATTTCCCAGGCTGGCCTGAAATTTGCAATCTTTCTGCCTCAGCCTCCCAGAGTGCTAAGATTACAGGCACGAGCCACCAATTCCAGCAAGACTTTTTTTGTTTTGTTTTGTTTTGTTTTTTTTTTTAAGATACTGTATACTTTAGTAGGAGGAAACCAGTTCTGGATAAGTATTAAAACCTGTGTTATTAAAGGTGGAGCCAGGAATTGCAAAACTAGTGTTCTTTTCTGCTTGTGGTTAAAATGTAGCTAAAGTAAGTGGTACTGACAATTTGTTGTTCTTGTGAGAATTTATTTAAAATTATGATATTTGTTATGGTTACTAGTACCATCATTCATCAAAGAATACAAAGGGAGGAAAAAAAGACACTTAGCTGCCACAATAAGAAGGGACTTTTCTTTCTGCCAAACGTTTCTGTATTTAGGGTGCTATGGTTTGGATCTCAAGTATCCACCAAAGGACCGTGTGTTAATGGTCTGGTTTCCAGCATAGTGCTATTGGGAACTGGAGGAAATCGTAAACAGCACGCGTAGTGGTAGGTTTTTAAGCCCTGGGGCTCTAGTCTCTATTACTTTCTTCCCAAGAGGTGAGCTGTTTTGGTGTAGCACGTGTGCCCACCATGATGTGCTACTTTCCCGTAGGCCCAAAGCAACAGGGCCAACCAATCATGAACAAAAGCCTCTAAAACTATGAGCCAAAAACAGCCTTTTCCTTTTTAGAAGATGCTTTCCTTGTGTATTTGTTAAAATGATGAAAAAGTGACTGACAAACACAGTATACTTTTCACTAGTCAAAAAAGTGAAACAGGGCCAGAGATACAGCTCAGAGCCACAGTGCCTGCCTGGCAAGCGCAAGTTCCTGAGTTTACTTTCCAGTACCAAAAAAAAAAAAAAAAAGTGAAATAATATGAGCAACTCAGTACAAATTCATTGCCACAATCAAAAACATAATTTAAAGTAGCCAGATATTTTACACTTTTTAAGGTAATTTCTCATTTCAATAGTCAATGCTTCTAAATCAAAATTTTATTGTAAAATTACTTAATTTTTAAATTTAAAATAATTTTCAAAAGTTACAAGAATACTATAATGAACTCATAAATACCCATCACCCAGATCCACCTGTTATTTACATTTGCCTTACAATCACATAATCATATAACTATTATATGTACTTACGTAATTTTACTGTAATTTTTTAGGAACAGTTTGAGAATAAATTATAGATATGGTCCTCTGTCCTAAATATGTCAGTGTATGTGACTGCAGAACAATAAAATTCTCTTTTAAACACATGAAAGAAATAATATATATCTATATTAATGTCTATCTTTTAAAATTTCATAAATGCTGATGATGGGCACAGGATACCATAAAGTTCGTCCCAATGACACAGATAAATAATCCACACTCCCTACTTCCCTGAGGAATAATGAGAAAAACATGCTTCTTAACCAAACTTCTCAAACAAAAACAAAACAAGGCAGTGAGGGCTGAACATACCACAAGGATTTTGGGAAGGTTAATTCGAAACTACTATAAATATTGACTTAGAGCAAAATATCTTTTAACTAGAATGGTAAAGGCCTTTAAAGAAACACTATAATCTAAAAAGCTTATAGACATTAGGAAAAAAGGAAATTATTTGCACATGGCATGAAAGCTTTCTGACTCATTAGCTACACAGATGCATGCTGCTCTACAATTCAGTGGCATGTTCACAAACTAAGCATAAGATACACATCCATTTTTAAACTTCAAATAAAGACAATGAAATGCTACCAGCATTTATTTCACCAAAATTAAATGTACTTAACGCTAGATTTATACTTTAAAAAAAATACACATGTAGAGATGAACTTCTACAATGACACAAACTTTCCCATTGGGCCACGCATCCCATTGCTTTTTTTTTTTTTTTAAAGATAGTAAAATCCAACAAAACATAATAGAACAAAGTCAATCAAAACAAAACAGTAGAACTGGTACAGAACTTCAAAGAAAGACACTATAAAAACAATAGCTACTATAGTATATCTTGTTATTTTCAGAATAGTTGACCATTCCAACAGGTATAGTAAAATTAAACCAAAAACAAAACACAATAAAACCAAAAAAACAGAATGTAAAATAAAGCAAAAAAATTAATCAGAATAAAGCAAAACAATGAGAACAACATTGGCCCTCAAAGACAAGACAGAAGAGAATCCCCCATATTTGCTACACTGCCTACTGTCATCTTCCAAAGAGATACTCAGACTCCCAGCCCCAGGCCTGCAAAATCAACGAAACAATACTAGCATTTAGTTGCTTTATGTACCTTAGTTGCTATCAATTTAGCCAGACCTCCGAACCAGCAGGTTGCCTACGGTGGTGGTGGTGGGGGCGGGGGTTGTCCTTGATTCTTAGCCCACGCACCGGTAGGCATACCGGAGGCACATGTTTCTCTTCCTGGAGTCTGGGCAGGTCGCACACTCCCCAGGAAGGCAGGCTAGTTGTCTTCTGGTTGGAGCCTCTCTCCCACTGCTTTTTATAATAGATTCCTCTATTATGAAAGGGTTATATAAAAATGCATAATATTTTTTGCAAAAAACACCCTTGCATTTGTCTTGATATTAGGTTATATTCACTGTAATCAGTTCCTTGAAGTTACTCGATGCTACTGGTCCATCTTTACCTACTCATTCACTCACTGTGAACAGAACAGGAATACAAAGCCAAATAAGATATAAATTCCTGCCAAACATATTGTGTGGCCACTGGTTCAAGTAGGAGGGCTGGGATCTGCAGAAAGTACACATATACCCATATCAAGGAATACAAGGGCAGAAATGGAAATGCTGGTTGGAAAGGGAGCTGGAGAGAAATCACCCCTTAGGATCCATTCCAGTCACAATCTACTCAGCCATCTCCTGAGACCTAAGATTTCTACAAAATCTAAGTACTGACATCTCCTTTTAATCTTTACATGTAATTACTATACACGTGGAATGATCTAAAGGGCAAGACAGAATTATTTTTGCTCCTAATCATCCCACTGAAAAACATGCAATAGTGCTTGGAATTCTGACCCACTTAATGTGTTTTCGGATAATGGTAGTATCTTTAAGATGTCATTTCAAAACATCTTTAAGATGGTGAAGCTAACAAACAAAGCTATCTCACATCCAGGGCTGAGCAAAATGAAATGTAGTGAAATAATTTCACAGAAGGTTGGGAGTTGAGTAGGTTTGGAGCACACGATATTGCCAGGAAGGTCTGGGTCAGGCTTGAGTAGGATATGCTATTGGAAGCACAGGGAGCCAGGCAGAGCTGGCAAACAACAGGTAGACATACAGTGAATGTCTGGCTAGGAAAGGAGGAGGAGTGATAGAAGAGACAACTGTCACCTACCTCAACATTTTATCTTTTAGTTCAAAAGGAAGCTCAAAAAATTTAATTCTACCTACATCACCTTATAAAATATTTTTAAGCCATCCTGTCTATAACAGAAATCAATCTCTTACCACACAGAGCAACATGTATAAGTGGGTATGTATTTTTTAAACAAACCTATATACTTAAAAAAATAAAATTCCCAGCAAAGACAATTAGGTAATGACAATTCGTAAGTACAACTGATCAATACCACAATAAATTAATAATAAAGTGAAGATGATGTGTCATAAATACCTATATACACACTGACCTGTAAAAAAGCACTATTTCACTAACATTCTCCACAATAAAAAACTAAAATGCTATATAAGCAAGCCAACCTGAAATGACACCTAGTATTATAAATGGCCTAATCTATATGTTAATACTGTTGTATCACATAACTGCAGCAAGACTAAGATAACAATATGACTTTGGGGTTTCTATGGCTACATCCTGGGCTAACATGCTGGAAAGGGCTGGCTGCTGACACCACAGAAGCATTCTGAGTACTTCTTTTTGGTTATTTATGATATGATTTATGATAACGACAACATCTCCTATTTTCTCTCCTCCTCAGATACAATAAATTGCTATCGTTAATCACCCTTCTCGGTTCAACTATGATTACAATAGTATAATAGAACTTAGCTATGGTAATACTGTGGATTTTTTTTTTTTTACAAAAATAAATACAAGTAGATCTCTTCTGACAATGTCACTATATCTAATATTTTAATCATCTTCCTTTAAGTCTTTCAGAACAAATTCTGTTACAACTAAGATTTCATATCCATGATTTTAAGTTGTTGGTGCAAATCAAATTTATAATCAGAACCACACATTCACAAATCACTATTATTGTGATTTTCTTAAGCTTACGACAATACTAAGACTGTGCATAGGATAGTTTATTTTCTAAGACAAACAACAGAGGTTGTTTTTTCCTGTATTGATAAAACTAATTTTATTGCTGTACCCTTTGCTCTAGAATAAGAAAAATCAGTCATTCTTTTCTTAGAAGACAAAATAGTAGAGAAAGAATAAAAACCTTGCAATCACAGCCATATGGGCAAGAAAGAGAACCAAATAGTCAACCTGCCTTCCTGTGAGCAAGCAGCTGTTGTGGGCTGTGAAGAGAACCAAGAAGGCAACCCACCCTCCCATGAGCCACCAGCAATCTTGGGCTGGGAGGAGAACCAGGAAGTCAAGCCACCCTACCATGAGCCAGCCAGTGAGTGGGCTGGGAGACAAGAAAAGCCCCCCACTCAAGCAATTGCCTGATTCAGAGGAACACAGGCTGGGATGATAGCAACTGACGTAAACTTAATGTTTGCATTGTTTGATTGACTTTGCAGGCCTAAAGCCAGTAGTCTGAGCATCTATTTAGAGGATAACAACATGCAATATACCAACTATGGGGGATTTCCTTCTGTCTTGTTTTTGAAATTCAGTATTGTTCTGTTTTGTGTTGTTCTGTTTTATTCCTTTAAAAAAAAACTTACAATCATACAGACCTGTGTGATGTGCCTCTGCCAACTACTAGTTATGTAGTTGCTTAATCATTTTGAACTTCAATATCCTTTTATGTCAATTTGGGTTAACAGAAAGTACTACCTCTTTGGCTTTGGAATAACACTAAGACAGAATATAAATGCTTAAGACATGCTAGATTGTAAAAAAATTCTTTTTCTCCCTGCACCTACATCCTTTCAATGGT